>JANHGN010000682.1:0-25352 GCA_024605025.1 Megaceryle maxima | reverse complement strand
CTGATTAATACTACTGCTTATATCTAAAATAATCACAGAGTCACAGAATGTTAGGGATTGGAAGGGACCTTGAAAGAGCATCTTGTTTGTGTTGAAGTGAGTGTAAAAAGTCCAATGTTCAGTGGAACAACATCTGTGTATCATTTTCACTTGGCTTTTACAGGTAATTAGAAAGCAAAGTGAAGAAACAGCATGTTATGTAGAAAGTATTTTGAGACTGTAGTTCTTATCATAACATTTATGCTCTGGGGAAAGTGTCTTTCTCATTACCCTAAAATTCCTCCATGTGGGGAAAGCTGTAGGGACTCACTTGCTCTGATTTTAGTTCACTCTCTTTCTTTTTTTAAAGCATGCTGAAATTAATTTCTTCCTTCCCCTTCCCTCAACCCCCATATAATTTTAGAAATTATAGCTCTCTGGCATTGCATTTCTAGTCAGTCTGGCATATTTCAGGTGTACAAACAGGCTGTGGATTGGTTTATTAGTTCATTTCAGTAAGTAAACTACTTTACAAAACCATTTTTCCATTTCCTACCCCTGCCCCCAAAAGACAGTTCCAGAGAGTAATTGATATTTGCATAAATATACATGAATGGGGTTTTAATAGATGTCAGAGATAAATATTTGCCAGCTCAACTTTTGCCTTCAAAATAAATTTATTTTGTAGCTAATGTTCTTATTTAATAATACAAAACATCAAGCATCCTGTAGAGATGAAACGCTATGATGGAAAATAATTTTGCAGTCACTGATACATATAATCTCCAAAATATACAAATCAAGTAATTTAATGATAATGACCACATCCATTCTGCTCTGCGTGGCAAAGCTATGGAGAAATTCCACTGAAATTAATGTAATTAATCTACAGTTACAGCACCGAGTCAAAAATATGGATCGTGCATTTGTAATTTGAATACAAAGACATCTGGAAAATAAAAGTTCTGCCGTTCTTCAGACGTGTCATGGAAAAATACTTTGCATTTTGCATCATAGACCTCCGAAAGAAAACTTGGAATGTGTCTTGGTAACAAAATATTTTAAGAAAATGTAACTCATTGAGAAAATACTTAACTGTGACTTTCCTATTGAGACGCTTCTAGCAGTGATAAACCTGAAATGGTTGTTACCGTGAAAACATGAACCTCTGCGTGAGAGAAGAATGTTTAAATACAGTCTGTTTTATAAATGAATACCAGTAACTTGTATGTAGAAGGTAAGAATTATTTTTTCTTATTTGCAGCACAGATGCTTTTCAAGTAGATTTGTGCTAAAGTTAATGACTTGCTATGGGAAGAAAAGTATGTCTTCATTAGCTGAGCGTGAGCCTTCAGATATTTACTGCCTCTCCCAGCGTCGGTGCATGGCTGTGAAGCCAGTGAGGCAGCTATTGCATCTGTCCCTCAGAACCATTCACGTTGAGATATGTAAGACAGAAAGGCCTTCCTGAGGTCCACAGAATTTGAAAAGCTCCACTTACTTCTCTGTGGTTTTCTCCCTTCTATCTAAATGTGTGTCCTCATGATAAACCCTTTAGGGTGCAGTTCATGTGTTAAGAGTATCCTTTGCCAAGAGCAGTCCTAGTAAGTGTGGCAGTGTTGCCACAACAGAGGAGAAAGTTTTTGGATGTGTCTTGAAAATAAGTTTATCTTATGAGTCCAATTCAAAAAAATCCCCTATGGGGATTGTTTTACTACTCTTGCAGTAGATACTTGAGAATTTGTGCTCTCCTGGCACTTCCTACTACTGTGGTACATCTTGTACTAGGAGGTTATTCTGATGGTTGATGTGAATGGCAATAAGAGGGTTTGCAGTTAAAAATTTTTGGGGTGGGAGTAGGGGCTTAAGGTTTTATTTTGCCTTGGTCACCATCAGTGTTATGTTGGCCCATGATGGCACTGAGTATAATTTCTAATAAGCTGCTGCCTTTAAAACCAGTAGCCTGTTCTCTGTGAAATGAGTTGATGCCTGCTAGTCTAAATGCAGAAACCTATGCTCCAAGCCATCAGTACCACCAAAATGTCATTGTATTGCTGTTGCAGCCATGATGTTCAAAGGCTGTTAAGTGGGGCAGGGTTTGCAGGGAGAGGTAATAGCTTTTATTAGATGAACCAATATGGTTGGAAAACCCAGACACTTTCAGACAAACAAGCCGTTCTTCAGGTCTGTGCAGGAAAGGCTTTCTGTGCCCAAAAGCTTGTCTGTTTTTTCCACCTCTATCAGTTGGTGTAATAAAAAGTATTACCTCTCCCTGCAAACTTTGCCCAGCTGAAGCATTAGCATTCCTGTGGGCAGCTTTAATAGAAAAGCCAGCAGCAGCATGGGCACCGTGTTTTGCTGAATTTCATGTGCCTCTGCTTGTGCTTTCCCTACCTGCACTACTGCTCACACTTGGGCCAGAATGGGACAATATGTGCAATTACAAAGATGAGTCCTTAGACACAGACTGTCCATGCCCCTCAGATTGTGTGTTGCTTTTCTTAGCTTTAACTCAAGTCTTCCCTGAGTGGCCAGCCCGTGCTTTGGAATGGTTACAGAAGGGAAGATTGTTCCCTGGGCATCACTCTGCTTTTCTGGTGCATCTGATTTGTGATGTGCTTAGATCTGGAGCAATGATGCTCACCCAATAGCTACTTCTAAGTCTCTTGCCTAGAGTTAGAAAGGGCTCTCCATGCAGAAAACAGAAGACAAAAATATTTGATGTCTTGATGGAAAGTTGGTCTAAAGGAGTCTGCGCAGTGTAAAAACAAAAGGAGCAGTGTTTCCAGCTAGAGCACCAAACATCTTGAAGTCCAAGGTAGAAAATATTTATAGTGTTGTATAGTTTTATTACTACAGACTGAAGAAAGCCAGCTTATTGAATGACTTTTGAGGACTAGATTTTGTACCAGTGGACTATCGAATAGCGGACAAAGAAAAGCCTTCTCTACTGTGGGGTGGGAGCAGGAAATCTATAGAGTACTCAACTTCCTCATACAGTGTGTAAGGACAAATGCTGTTTTCAGACTCACTGAGGCTCCTAAATATTCTGCAGGGTGTTTGGTTTTAATGCAGGCTGTGTGGATGCCCGTAGGCACGCAGATTACCGAGCTCAAGGTACTATCAGCTTCTCCCATGGGGACATGGTGAAAACAGTGTTTGTGGAGCTGTTGTCTTTCCTCTCCTCCACTCCCAAGGCACTTCATGTAAAACCTACTTACTTGGGCTTGTGTTTTAGCTGACATTCTCTGCTTTGCTCAGCTTCTCCTTGGTGTGGGGGGCACTAACCTGTGCAGACTAGTCCCTTCTCTTGGCACTGGGTGGACCATGTGTGGTAACTCTAGTGCTTGTACCCTTCTTGGTGGGATTTATCTCTTCTCGAGCAATGAATGTTATTAAAGTAGAAAAATTCAGTAGCAAGCTTATTAGGGCTGGTTTTTTGTATTGACTTTGGTATCTTCACTGCTTTTATAGTGTTATATTAATGCCAGCTGTTGCAGGAAGAGAACAAATAGTTCTCTGCATGTTGCAGAATGAAGTGTGAGCGAGCTGTGGTGTCGTTTCAAAGTGCTGGACCAGAGAGCTAGGCTGAAGTCAGGGCCTGAGAAATGTAGCCTGTGCCAAAGTGCCAGGGCAAAAATAGTTGGGCTGCCATTCTCGTTATGTGCCATGTTCCCAGGCAGGGAACTGAGGAATTGGATTTGAATGTGAAAGAAAACAGTATTTCTGTGTTAAACCTACACGTAGACTAAAAATGAGTGAGGAAAGAAAGGTGTGAGGGAGGAAAAGGTAGACGTGTGTCTTGTCAGACACTACTTTCATGCAGTGTGTTGCATCCCTTACTCTTCTGCCTCCAGAAGAAAAATGTATTCCTTGTTTGGTCTCAGCTGGTGTGAGTTGGTACACTCAGCCAGCGTGAACTGGCCCACTTCCTCTGGTAGATCCTTAAGTAGCTTCAAAGCCTTTAGCCTCAATACCTTTCAGCTCTGTCCTTTCAACAGACACTGATTTGCTGAGTCCGCCTCAATTTCCTAAGTTCTATACTCTTAGTACTTCCCTCCCCATCCCCACGAAGTACAAGGATTTCTTTGGCTGTGCTGTCACAGGACTATAATGACTGCCAGGGTGGCATCCTGCTTGATATCATCTTGCAGGTAGGATATGACAAACTGGCCTGTAAAAAGAGCCTAAACCGTAGTATCCTGTAGCAAAGGAGGTGAAAGTCATCCTTTCTTCTTTGAATTCTGCTGTGTTTTCATTGCTGCTCACGTGGTGCACCATCCTTGCAGACAGACCTTTCTTGACACTCTCGTGTCCGGTGTGGTTCTCATGAGCAGCCGTGGTCTGCTGCAGCTTGGCTTGCGTCTCTGCAGCTGAAAAGGTCTCCCAAATGTTGTTTACTTGGTTGCAAACATGAGAAGCCATCTGTGATGTTGACTGTCCGTTTGTGTTTGGAAGATCATTTTTGCAGCCAAAAGAAAGATTAAAATCTGGAGGCCTTTTGGCATTTGTCTTGGGCTGAGTGGGTGGATAGATTGTTTTCAAGCCTTAAAGCACATGTGTTGGGGCACAAAGATGGAGATGCAGAACAGTGTGAACATAGTGTGGAGCATCACTCAGGAACTGAAATAGGAATATATATGGTAATATGCCAAAGTAGAGGGTGCGAGTCTGGTATAAGCAAATAAATGGGATGTATGGCCATGAGAAATCAAGGAGAAAGAGAAAAATAGGACCTGAATAGGCAAACCATGGACACTACCACAGTCTGCTGTGTGTACCATCTGTGTATGTGGGACAAGTCATTCTCATCGCTGTACATCATCCAGATCTCTCTCTCAAAAAAATAATGAGGCTTACATCTACTATGAAAGCTTAAAGTTTAAGGTCTGCTGTAAATTAGACTCCAGTGTAACGTGTGCAGACTCTGAACACTGGAACTGGTGCCTCCCGGAATATAATTGGAAGCACACGTGGTAGTAATTGAAAGATACTCTTTTACTCTGATTTCTAATATAAGTATCTTGTACTGTAGGCTTGTTGATTTTTGCCAATTCCAGGCTAATAATAATAAATAATATTTAATAATCTTGCTGATGTAACAAGCTTGGAAGCCAGCCTGTTGATTCTGAATAGCTTTGTGATGATACCAGCATCAAAAATTAAGGAAGCAGCAAGACTGATGTGGAATCTGTTTGGTAAATAATAACATTTTATTGCACAACATTTTTCATGTAACTACTTTGTTATGATGACAAATAAAATCCACTGCATTTGTTCCCTTCAGTAAATGAAAGGTAAATATAGCTTATACTATTCTAACTTTTCCAAGAAGAATCTGGCAACGCAGACTTCTTGTTCCTGTCCCTGTCTGTAGTAACCATTCTCCTGACAAATGGCTCTTTCCTAGGTGGTAAGAGTTTCATTTCTCCACTTGAGCAAAACTGTGACCACGCTGTCCATCTGTAAGTCTGTGTGTCGGTGATGTCCAACCCCCACTGAACAATTTCAGCCAAACTTGTGTGATGGCTGGAAGTAAAAACCCAAAGTTTCTGCAAGAAAACTGGAAATGGTGTGGAAGAGAGACAAAGAAAGCCCCTCCGAATTTTATGTATGTATACTATATCAGAACTCTGGATTAAATCTTCCCTTTGCATTTTTTTTTTTTTTTTTAACTACAAGAAAGCCCCATAACCATACTTTCCTAGCCTGCCAGCTTCCTGGATAGCTGAACAACATTTGCTTGCTTGTGTTAACAAGCAAATACTTACAGTTAATCAGCTATTAATCAGTTACGTAGTTACAGGGAGAGAGAGATGGTGGTTGGCTGCATTTTATAACCCCATGGGCCATAATTGGTTTTCTTGCCACACGTTGCACACCCTTGCTGTGTAGTTATAAAATCAGTTTGCAACTGCATGGAATGAGGTTCAAAACAGCCTTTCCTCTTTTTTGTGTATGTGTTTTCAGCTAGTAGCCAGTGGATAAAGGTTTTGGAAGTGATATAGGCATAAAGCAGGGAAGTTTTAAACAACAACAAAAATTTTAAAGGAAATAGCCAAAGACTTCTCAAGCTTTGAAGTCTCATTTTTAATAAATTAGCAGTTTGATACATAGGTTCGTGTTCACTGTGCTTTAGTACTTTCCAAGAACATGTTGAGAAGAATGATGGGGAATGAGTCCAAGACTCTGAATAATTGTGGAAACATCCATACCTGACTGAATAAATTATGATCAGTGGTCAACCAAAAAGTTGTGGTACACAGAATTTTTCCCTTCATTTCATATTTCTTTTTCCTACCTTTTCCTCTAATCCACAGTGTAGATCAGATGTATTTTCAATGTCTTTATGTAGCTTATTTTGGAAGATTTATTAGTCATCAATCCATCTGCACTGTTCTGCAACTTTTTTTATTTTTTTAACAAAAACGCCAGGCTTTTGCCAGGCAACTGAAAACAAAAGAAATTAAAAAAAAAAAAAAAAAAATTAAGAGTTTCTTTGGATTGCCAAACTAAATGATTATGTGAATGTTTGACTAATGAGGGTAATTTCAACTCCTATAAATCTCAAATTCATGAAGTTCATGTAGTCAGTGCTGAAGACTAAGCAACATTCGTATTCCAGTAACTCAGAGAATGAAAGAGATCAAGAAAACAACTTAAATATGAGTCGGCATCCCCAGAGACATTCAAGACCCAAGCAGCCAAGACACTCAGGAACCAGCTTCAGGAGACCCTGCTCTGAGGAGGGAGGCTGCATTCCAACCTCAACCACTGTGATTATACGAAGCTGTAAATTCAATTTGGAGTTAGGTTTTTGATCTAAAAGATAGCTTATTTCTTACCAGCAGTGACCAAACAATTTATTGGATTAATTGAAGGTATTATTTGTAGTTATCCTTTTCCACAACGAAGAAATACATGACCATTTTCAGACTTAAACCACAACGATGCAGAGCGTGGAAACAGTGTAAGCAAGAGCAGCTGTTCATTAATTAGGGTGTATTTGAGCATTCCTAGTTAATGTCATTACTTGAAAGAGTGAGTGAGATGACATTGAAATGATTTTTGTTGTTGCCAGTGCAGCCTTTGAAAAGTTCCATCGGTTACTTCCTCGCGTTGCATAACTTTAGGAATCACTTTGGATTCATATAAATGACAGTCATCTTTTGGGTCAGTCATTCTTCAGGGTGGGAGGGACTGAGAATCTGAAGCATGGAGCGGTAGTGTAATAAAGTGATTTGATGCCTGTTTCCGTATGGTGGTGGTACTTCTCTAGTTTTTGCATGATCTCCAAGAGGATCAATGGCTACCTGTGAAATGGGTCAAGGAGTCCCAGGTGCACATCTCGGATCCCATTCAGATTTCGTCTCAAGGATAGACTCAAGTGTGCCCCGTGTTCCTCCTGCGTTTGGTGTCTTGGCTTTTCAGAGGAAGGAAGCTTGGACAGCATGGAAGGATCAAAACTTGCTATGAAGTCTTAGTGCTGTTGACATGATCTATCATAAGGTAATAGAAAAAGTTGCTGTTAGCCCAGTGTAAACTGTGTGGTTCTATAGCTGTCATCAGTAGCAGAGGATGGGATTCCTGCTGGTATAAGCAAGGATAACATCTGTCCTAGGAGCACTAAATTCTAAATGAGGAGACTCTGTTGCATTAGAATATCTTGTGATGCTGTTTAGATCATTGCTTTCATTGTGTGAAGAAAAGAAAGATGTGTGAGTAAAGTATAGTTGAAAAAATGAGGACATCAAATCATCAGAAGTTTCACACATTCTTGAGAGATGCCAGATTGTAGTAACAAACTCTACTAGTAAACTAATTCTTACAGGACTGCAAGAAATAGATCAATTGCATTTGTCCGAGAAACACTTAGGGAGTTAGTTTGCCTTTCCCATGCATTGGGGTCTTACTTATTTCTTTACTATTTCTTCTCCAATAAACTCATCTTCTGACTGTCATACGTATGCCTGCAAAATGTATTTTAGAAGGAATTTGACTCTAATCCAAATATTTAGTCTGATTCAAACAAGTCCAGTTCGCTGCATCTCCTTACCTCTGTTTTCGTTCTGCCATGAGAACTGTAGCTGTCCAGCAGCTTGCATCCAGCTGTGAGTGCAGGCATGCAGCTGTTTGGGAAACTCCAGCATCGCCAATAAAATGAAGCACCTCTGAGAGATGCTTTTGTAGATAAGTAGCATCGTTTACTCTCACAAGACTACATTAATCCTTTACCATTGAAAACAACCCATCAGCATGTTCGAGGCAGTAAGGTGGCTAATTGTGAAGATAAAAAAATAATTGCACGTGTAAAATAATGTATGCTGAAATGTATGCTGCTTTTTTGGCCTCTGATATCTGGGGTTTTTTTTAAACAAAATTAGTAAATGAAGACATAATGGACTGCAGGACCTTAGTAACTTTTATTGTTTCTAATGTTCACTTAAGTTGTGCTCATTTCTGCTACAGTGACACTACCGTACAAAACCATAAAGAAATAGGTACTCCTCAACATGTGCATTTGTGCTATTACAGATGTTTTCCCTTCACTAGCTCCTACAGGTATTGTTCTACTGTGTTCGAGTATGACCTCTTTGTAGGGTTTTTTCAGAAGCATCTTAGAAATTTTTGGATATCCTATTGTATCAGGATTTTTTAGTACACCGATCAATTACTTATATGTGAGAGTTGCTTTGGTTGTGGGAAGAGATCACTAGCTCTGGTATACGTGTTGCTTTTTCTTGTTGGTGACCTTGCAAATTAACTGTTGTTAACTGCTGTGCATGGTTGATGTATTTTTCATTATTATTTAACGCTATGATCATGTTTTCAATATTTCTTTATCTCTTCCTGGTTAATCTCTTCCTCCTCTATACTATGCTTCTAGTCTACTACTTAATTGTGTGGAATCCTTTCAAGCAATTTAAATTGTGATTGTTTTTCTTCCTGTAGTCTCTAAGTGACTGTTATTTAGCATATAGTTTATTACATGTGGTCTTGAAAGCAGTGCATTAATTAACAGTGGTTTAGCAAGTAGCTGAAAATGTTTAAATAGACTGAGCAAAAGAAAGTAAAACTGGAATATTTTCTTCTTAATGCAATTAAGCTCCCTGTAAAAGGAAAGTGGGGAAACGTTAAGCTGTATGGCTTCCCCTCGCTGGTATTTTGTGATAAAGTGGGCTCTTCACCTCATTTGTTGTCAGCATTTATTGCCTGGCAGAGTTAAGGCTACCATTTTTGTCCAGAGAAGAGGAAAATGATTTTACTGTGGTTTTATAAAGCTACACTAATGTACTTCTCATTTACCCCGATGCCTGTTTTCTTGAAAATGTATAGATAATTTTGGGGGTGTACAAGTAGCCTGCCTTGCACTAAATAACATGTTATTCAAGCAGCAGAAATTTTATTTGATGCAGCATTTGCTGATTGTGCTGCAATGACCAGAAAACTGAAATCACACTCTCCAAATTACCTGCTGTGTGATGTCTTTATATTTTTAATGGTCTTCTCTTCAGAAGTCCCGTTACGGTATTGCTTCAGTTGGAAAGAACAAATAGGTTATTTTTTAACTGTGCAGTCAATAGCACTTCAGCTAATAATGAATAAGCACTTACAATAATCTATCAACAGTAAAGGCTTTTTGGAGTCATGTATGATCTTCCTGTCTGCTCCCTGGAGTTCTAAGTATTTATTACTTGGAAACAAAGACCCTTAGAGTCAAAGGTAAGCAATGGCATGCTGAAAGAGCAAGAGCATGCCCGTAAACGGGAATACGGTGGAGAGCAGTTAATAATGGACCTCTGGCAGGGTCCACTGTACATTCAATCTTCTCTTCCCACCCCATCCCCTCGAAGCTATTTCAGCCAAGAGGTAGTTCCCTCTGGCCATGCTCATAAAGAGTAAGTTCATGCATCATCATATCTGTTTTTACACGCGTTCATTAGTCTACAAGGAATGCAATGCACTTGTTTGCTTTAGCCAAATACGTAGCATTTGGTTCTACAGATCCCTTTTTTAAATGTATGGTTGATCACCCTGAGTAGATTCAATATTATGTGAAGTTGGGCCCTTAAATGGTGTTTGGATGAAAGCTGTTCTTAAATGTGCAAAGCCTTCATGCCACTGTGGCTGACCCGTGTCATAGAGCAATAATCTCAGAGTGTCCTTTTGCCATGTTGTAATTCTTCAGCTGTGACAGACCTATATATACAGATAGGCATATTTAAGAAAATAACATCAATTAGGAGTTAAATTGGTCCGTTTTCAACTGACTTTAGGAGCAAAAGCTGACAAGTTTTACAGTGCAGGATTCACTGAGCTCCAGTGAACTTGAAAAAAATCCATATTTTGTTTAACTTTGAGCTGCCTACAGATAAAGCTGAATAGAATTCACTCTGAATGAAGATCATTATTATATAATGGCTCACAATGCGAGGATGAATGAACTATGATAAAGTCTCACTGCAATGTTTGGTGCTTGCTCAGAGTTGGCATCCTCAAGGAGGAGAAAGAAAATTGGTTTGATTGTGGTTATTTTACTCATTCCTTCTGGCATTTTAAATACTTATTCTGAGGTACGTTTGATTAAAACAGTTCCATTGTCAGCACTAACATTGTGAGATCATCTTCTGTTTAACGCTCACTTTTTGTGGCTCAGTTGTACGCACGCTGCAAACACACCGAAGTAAAACTCAGATCAGTGCTGCTGTTAAAAATGTACATCCTGCTTGTCAGACCTGAGGGGGAGGAGATGGTTTGCTAGCTGAAGAGATCAGGGTTTCTAATGAAAAACAGACTGATCATTAAGGTTGCAAAAGAAAAGCAACAAGAAACCCAGAATCACGGGAGCCTGAAGTTCAGATTTCACAAAGCTTAACTTAGGTTTTCATCTTCCAGAAACAGAACAATGTGTGCCACTGTGTGGGGCTTACTGTCCGTGGGCTTTTTTCACCAAATTATTTTGTTAGTCATAAAGCTTTTTTACTTGAAGGAATGTGGAGAATCCTGTGGTCTTCTCCATAAATGAAGGGACCTTTTTGTGTTGCAGTTGTACTCTCCAGTTTGCATGCCCCTTTCTTCAGGAATTATTATTCTACTGGTATTGTGTTTAATGAACATCTGAGGTGCTTGTTGAGGATGCTTTAAACTTTGAAAGTATCCTATTTTAGTTATTACTAAACTCTTATTTTCAAGCCTAGGAGAAAAATTTAAGGAAACTTTTTTTTTTAGGAAGGTTATCCTTCATTAGAGTTTCTAGAATAGTGGAATTAAATAAAGGTGGAATTAAAACTGTTTCACATATGCTACACTGAATAGCTAGAAAGGAGTTTGCCCATATAGAATTTTGCCTTTATTCTAACCAAATTTCTTGCATTGATTTGTATTAGGTATAGAGATGATTTCACATATGTGTATATGTATGTATCAAAACAATTAGAAGTTTTTATAATCCCTAGAAAGAGAAAGATGTCTGGTTTCCGTTGCTGGGATATGCAAAACCAAGGACCTGCTCCAACTCCTTTTCTTCTGCTAGCCTACATTCCTAAAGGAAAATGTACGGGGGGGAATATGTAGTGTAAATTTAGTGTTGAAAAGATCTCTGCTAATGACATTATTTTTCACATTTGCTTTCCCACTGGAGGCCTGTGACAGCTCACTCTGCTGTTCTGTCTTTTCTCCCCCACCTTTCAATGTTTCCCCAGGTGTTCTTTCACATGGATAGGTTTTTAAACTCATGGGAAACATTAGGAAATAGCTATGTCTCTGATAAATTCAACCAAAATCATTTACAGGATCAGCTTGCCTTCACTTCATTGCTCAGTCATGTGGCACCCAAAACAGATTTTATTGGAAGAAATCATTAGTGAAGAATAGACTGTGTAACATTAACTCTGGAGTCACTTGCAGTAAATAAATGGATGCGAGTCATTCACTCCTACACATTCTGGCATTAGGGATGAGATTTGTTCAGTGGGAAAGAAATGCCACTTGATCTGTTTTCACTTGAGGAACTTGCCAGCGTCTGCATCACTGTGTGAAACGAGCTCTTCGTGATAATACGTACGTCTCCTAATTTTACCAGGCAAATTGGAGATGAAGTGATGCAGAGGTGTATCAAAGCGGCAATTTATTGCTAACAGATTTGTGACTATAAAATAAATGTCACACTGTTGCTTAGACTATGTGGTTAAAGTTGTTTACTGACCTTTTATAGGAAATAATTCAACAAGCCAGCATTCCAAACAAGGTTTCTATAGGTGTGTCTCTTCTGCTGTAGCTGCCTTTTGCTATAGCTATCTCTTCTGTTGCATTTCTGAGAAGGGAAGCAGAGTGATGTAGCTGGAAGATTACTCTTGATTTACTCTGATTAAACAGCTAAATTAGTTTTAGATTAAAAAAAATTAGTACTATGTATTTCTACTAACTTCATTTTTAAAGATTAGTCTCTCAAATGAGTGTCAGTTGAGTAAATAAGAAAGCATTATTATACTAACATATTACTAAGGCATTGACCTGCTGCTCCTCAGTTTTTAAGAGATGAGGAAGCAATTTTTGTGAAGAGCCAGGTCACCTGAGTGGGTTGCCTCCCCCCCTCCGAATTTGACAGTGGCCCTGCCAAGAGAGGCTGTGTCCTTTATTTGGTGGATCTCACAACAGCACTGAGTCAAAGCATGTATTCATAGAGTAAGCATGACAGAATTAGGTCCCTAGTTGTCAAGCACCCTGATAGTGGCTTTCACAAGATATCTTATTTTTCTTGTATATGTGTAAGTGGCTAGAAACTTCCTGATGGGAAGAAACCTTATTCAGACTCAAACTTAATCCCACAACTGAGGATAATTAACATAATTCTGTAGACAGTATATACTATATACTTTGTGTAGTATTGAATGATGCTTTGCCCTGAGTCATAAAACCTGTGGAAGAACTGAAAGCCTCCAGCAATGTCTTTAAATTCTCTGGATTTCATACGTGCGAACTGAAGTCGTGTTCATTCGCATCTGCTGAGCTGATAGACTTTCCCACTGTGCAGTGTACACAAGAGGCTGTAATGAAGACTGAGGACTTGCTTAGAATGACCACAATTTGACATACACTGCATTTCAAAATGCACCAGTCTAGATGACAGATGTTACTATCCTTCTGTGGTTAATCCAGGTTTGCCTAAGTGTTTGCTATGTTATGAAAACCCCTGGGATGATGATTTTTCTTATTTTTTTTGGCTGGTTGAAAGGTAACACTACAGAACGCCATAGAATTTGGCCTTACTGCTTCAGTCATCTGCTCAGAGAGCTCCCTCAGAGTTTCTAAAGCATTTATTAACAGAGAAAACAGCAGAAGAATTCCTAGTGGATTTCTGTCTCGCCTTTCCAGTTAAAGGGGAACATAAGCCATCTTCTACAGTGTGTGACACACGATAGCTAATTCCAGCATGTACATATTCAGTGAACTTTCTTCTTTAAACTAGGAAATGCAAGTAATGCCTATGCAGAAAAAACTTCCATCATGGTTTTGTAGGATGCCTTAGATTTCTAATTCTGGGGGAAACAGAGTTTTGGAGGAAAAAAAAAAAAAGTTTTGGAGTTCAGAAGTAGAAATAAGCTGAAAATAATTAAAATGATCTGTCTCTGACTCATTAATTTGCATAAAATACTGAGATACTGGATTCTAGCAATATATCTCGAAAATGCAACAGAAGCCTTCTGATGAGTATCGACCACTGAAAAGAAATGGAAGAAAATTCTGATTGTGGTCTACTGTATTAGTCTTGTAGTTTACACTCCCTTGCTGGAGAGGCTCCATTTTGAAACACCTTAAAACTTTCCATAGCTACCCTGAAGTCAATGAAACAGTGTCTCTTTTTGGTTCTGCTGTATTTGATGACTACAGAAGACAGCTGGGGCTTTGTTTTCTTTCCCTTTGGAAAGAATGCTGTCATTAGCGTTGATATTTTTGGTGAATTACCTGATGTAGTAGTAATAAGATAAGACACAGGGCAGCGTGAAACTAGATGCTCATATTTTATCATGTTCAGACAATGTGGCTTCCAAGTTTTACAACTGTAGATTTATGTGAAAACAGAGGGGCCGTGCAGTGGTGCCTTTGAGTTCAGTAGGAGTTACTGTGAACTCACTCAGCATCTCATCTGATACTGGTAACCAAAATTAAATTCTCTGAAGGTGCTAAAGTTCAGGATCTCTTAAATATGGAATAAAATAAGGGATTCTGGTTTTGTTTTGTGTTGGTTTTGGGGTTTTTTTTATGACACAGTTCCCATTGTAGTGACCACCTTCATACAATGACCACGTGGCAAGCAGCAAGAACAGAGATTAGGAATAGAAGCACTGGTTGGTAATATATGATTGTTTCTAAGCACAAACACTTGACTATCATGCAAACAAAACCAAGTGAATATGCAATTAGTTTGTGTAACATCTGAAAAGTATCTTTTTAAGCTGTTTGGGACTAATACAGGAGGTATCCTATGTGATAATGGTCAGTAGAGAGGTAGAAAACCAAGTCTACTGTTGGTAGAACTCGAGACAGATAAAAGTCTGCAAGCCTTGCAGGCATATTGCTTTTTGAACCTATAAGATCAAGTCTTAGTCTACATCTGACTTTTAGCATGGAGTGTTTTCCCTATGTGGCAGGACTATCCAAGGAAGAAGTCCTCCTTTAAGTGAGGATAAAATTCACTCATTCGTTATATGGAGTAAAACCACAATGCACTGTGAAGAGACAGATGGAGATTCTCATACAGTAATGAAACTTTATATAAGGTGTTTGAATGTTAGTAGAGGCACAATATGTTAAGGTAGTTTTCAAAAGATTTTAAAATAATCTTGCAGACCTTTTAAAGCTATTTTGTGGTTTCAGAACTTCTTGGCATGATTTACTGTATCATAACTGATGTAATAAAGGAAAACAGAATGGGATGCTTTTAAAAATACACAGAATATTTGGAATATTTTTCATTATTTAAACCAGTTTATAGCTGCAAAAATCCAGGCTTCTGGGCACATTTTGGATTTTAGTGTCTGCTGCAATCTTTCAGTTTTATAGCATTGCTGGAAATAATTTTTCCTTATAATATTTTTCTTACTAGTGGACGCATTCCTTCCTTCCCAAATAACCCAAATCTTTCACACTACTGTTTTTCCAAGTTACTTTATTCAGCAGGCTTTTTTTTTTTTTTTTTTTTTTTTTTTTTTTTTTTTGTTTTTTCTTGACTAGGTAATTATGAAACTTTGGTGTTATTCATCTTGCTAAAAGGGGATTTTAGAACTGTACTGGTCCATACTATTCGTACAGAGTTGTGTCCCATAGGGATTATTTTATCTAACTGCAGTAGCCTTTTAAAATTTATGATACTGTTGGCATATTTTAAGTAAGCCTAATGAAATGAATGGGGGCAGTCATGACATTCACCAAGTGATGGATGGGCTAAATTTTCTGTTGAGAAGGATCAGGTTAGTAAGTAGTCTCAATGTAAAAGAAGAATGTGAGATTGAATCAAAGTGTTTCTCAAACTCAAGACAAACTTTCTAGTTTCTATAGTGGTAGAGAATGGACATTGAGTTTGGGAAAACTCTTGTCCTGGTAAATTGAATGAATGCTGCTTGGAGTTGAAAATCCAAGCTCCTTGTCTTTTCCAACAGATAAGATCTGATAAGGTATTTTATGCTGCCTGAGAATTCTAAGAGGCTCTACTGACATTTTTTTAAATTAGGATTTTTTTTTTTTCTTGACTATTTGACTAACACTGCTGTTCCTCCATTGCCCTCCTCCAAAACTCATCCTCATAGTGCTATCAAGACTTTTTCATCATACTACGCTGTCATTTTATCAACTCACTGCCCTTGTATCATCTGATGTCAGTGATGCTGGTCTCGTGTCCTTCATCACTTGTGCTCTAACCTCTCTGCATGTGCAGTGCCAAATAAACGTGCTGTCAAGAAGCAGTCCCTTGCTAACAGAAGTATTTGTGGCATCCTCCTTGTGCTGTTGTTTGTGTCTCCTTTTACTTTTGTGTGCCATGGTAGTGATGTGGTATGCTGTGTTGCACATTTGTTTCCAGAAATAAAGGGGTGTACACGTTTTATTAGAATTTTGGGCTGCTTCTGTATCATTTCCAAAAATCTAGTATAATTCTGTTTTACAGATGTAGATGTCCAAGAATTTGTTTTGACATTATAGTACACATAAAGCTATGATAAATACTTCAGTTGCTTGCTCAGTTTTATTTAAACCACTCTATTTGGTTTCTGGCTGTGCAGAGATTTATTTGTGGCAGTTTAAAAGTTTGATGGAATGGTACTATGAAACTGTCATGTGCATCATTGAGGATGAGAACTGTGTGCAGGAATTTTATGACTGAGAAACTTGTAATGAGCAAATTATATTTTGGAAGACTGCAGCTGGCAGTTCACCAAGGCTTAGCAGTTACCTATGCCATCAAAATGTATTTTCATTTGAAGATAAAAAGTTTCTGTGGCATCAATGACAAGCTTCCAAGCCATGGTTATATAAACAGTGTCCACTTAGTCAGCTTCAGTACTGGTGCATAATGATGATAAACTTAGTTTTTCAAGCTACACAGTAAAAATAAATAAATCATGTGAAAGGAGAGCCTTAACTCTGTGCACGAGGTGCTAGGACAACTTCCAAAAGCTGTTGCTGATGTAGATAGCAGAAGCAAGGCAGTAAGAGTTAACGTATCTTCTAGCAGATGCAGGAGTGTAATTCCTGATTGTTCAAACTTCTCCACTTGTCTGAGCTGAAAATGGGTGGGTAAGTGCTGGCCATGGCCTTGTTGGTAACCTCAAAGATGTGCAAGGATACTACTCACTGGATTATGTCAGGCTCTGCAAGTGCCTGCAGAAACTGCACGTGTATTTGTATTATTACATTGTGTGTTTCTGTGCATTTTTCATCACACTGTGAAAACCTGTACAGTCTTAATGGTTTTGTGTGGATTCTGTGACAAACACACACACTTTCTCCAATTTGGAGAGCTTGTTTTATAGAAAAATGTGTCTGCAGAGTTTTTTGACATCCACATTATCTGGGAATTCTGTAATCACGGCTAGGTGGTATGTAGATGTGCACTATAAAGGGGGCTGAAACAAAAGTGCTGCTGCCTCCTCCTCCTCCTTCCCTCCCTCATTTTTCCACCTGCTTGCAAATAGCTGGTATTTATTTATTTACTTTTGCAGACAAGCCTCACAATTACCCTTCTGTGCCTGATCTGGGCCTGCAGGGAAGGCCTGCAGCATCTGTAAAGCTGGCAGCAACACGGTATTTCCAGGCAGGCAGGGTGGGGAGCCAGTCCGTGGCTTTGTCTGAGCAGCTGAGAACTTCATCTGAGCCATGCCGCGGTGTACAGTAACAGCGACCTGTGCCATCGGCGAGGAGAGCACTGAGCAAGTGTTGAGGCCAATATTTATAGACCACTGCATAGCAGATCCGGAAAGAGAGACAGAGAGGGAGTGCGAGAGAAATCTTGGCTGAACTGAAGGCAATTTTATTTCGGGTTTCTGTTATTTAAGTAACGTTAAATAAAATCCCCTTGTCAAGTTTAATCTTCTCATGGTGAATCGTAGCAGCTCTGCTTCGTGTTATGACCTAGTGGAAGCAACAGATTTAAACCAAGGCATTTGAGGGTAAGTAATTGATTTACTGTCACTTTTACCTCCAGCGTCCCAGCCAGCTCGCTGCCCTTCCAGGGCACTGCACCAAGAGCTCGGTGCACGTTGCGAGCGAGGCACAGCGCTGCCCGCTGTGTCGGGGTGTTCCGCGCGTGGGGATTTTGTATGCGGTTACAGAGCAATATCGGGTGGTTTCTTCATTTAGCAACATGCTTGAAAAGGTCAGTTAGCATCCGAGAAGAAATGCACCAAGTCTACTTCTGAAATCAGTGCAGATCATTTAAAATACTATCTCTTAGTAATGCTCTAGGTTGTGGTTTAAAACATCTGGATGTATAGGTGGTTGTACTTGCATGGCAAGCTTGCTGTCCTATATGCACTGCTTTTAGTAGCAGAAAGCAAAAAAAAAAATAAAGGTTCAGCTCAACTTCTGTCTGCTGTTCTATTAGCAGTTGGGGTCAATACTCTGGTTTTCTGTAAGGAGCAGGACTGGAGTTAGCGGATGTCCTTGCATATCACAGTTAGAAAAATAACTAAAAGAAAAAAGGGAAAAAAGTGGGAAGGCGAGTGGGTTATTAGGAGAGAAAAATTCCCCTGCCTTCGTGAATTATTCAAGGTGACATAGAACACACACCTCTGCAGAATATTCTGTGATAACAGAAGGAAAATGATTGTTTACAGCAAACTGTTATGACCGAGGTGAAACGGAGATTCTCCTTCAGCTACCTTCGCACAGGCAGCTCCCTACAGCGTTTGAAAAATGAACCTTTTTCCATTACTCACAGTGTCTTTTTCAACAGCCTCCTCAATGTGTACAGGCTGGTGAGTTCATTAGTCTTCTTTGTTTGCATGTTCTAGGGTGTAATTTTAAAAGCCAGGTTACCTAAAAAGGGGCTAATTCTTCTAAAACTCTTTCCTGGCAGCAACATGTGAAACCTGTACAATTCAACGTTGATGTTTACTATGGTTAGCTCAGAGAAGATTAATGTGTTGCTTAAAGAACACAGCGTTTCCCTGAATGAAATTTATCAGTTGACAGCCCTGGAATTACTTCTTTTGAGTTAAGAAAATATAGACTTTGGCACTGGTAGAAGATTTTTGGGAGTGAGTGGGAGGGTGGCTTGCAACTCCAGAGGGTGTTAGACACATACTGAATGTGTTGAAAACAAAAGTGTGTTAAAATAACTTAAAGCTTCAGACTCAGACTAACAAATAAAAGGAAGTGCAAGATGGGGCTCACGTTAGATCCTCTGCTTGTTAACACCAATGTTTTGCATGCACAGGGCATGCAACAGAAGCTACTATCCACCAGCTTAAGACTTACAAATAAAGTATAAGAACAGTGGTGACTTATAGGATAACCTGTAGAAAAGCATGTCCATATTTAAAGTTCATGATCATTATTTCCTTTGTATTTCATATATTCCACATTTCAGTTAGAACACTGGTTATCACAAACACCAGAAACAGTAAGAAGCTACTTTGGGAAAAGCAGCAGGTGAGATGTTATGTGGACAAGCAACAAGTAATGAAACTAATCTGCTGGGAAATTCTCATTGTGGAGCTATTCCAATACACTGGCATTAAAACAAACAAAAAACCCAACACGCAGAAAAAATAATCAGTTGCCTTATAACCAGTGATTTTATAGAGGACAGCACTGTCCCATCTCTTTGAGGTCTATAAATAAATGATAAATGCAAGCTGAAACCTCCTATTTTTTCCCCTTTTCCTTACCCAAATTTATCTATGCTTCTGTTTGAAGGTGATATGGAGGTTCTTTTGTCTAATATCTCAGTCAAAAGGCAGCTAATAAGAAGCAAGAGAAAGTATAGCTGTTGAAAAGGGGATTTAGCATGGAGTATTTGAACATAGTAGTTTAGTAGGCTTTAATCTATATCCTCAGAGTTTCTTCGTTGTGACTGTATGTCACAGCCTTGACAGCTTTTACTAATACTGTGTTTTAGTATTACTGTGCCTTTTGTTACTATAGTCATACAAGCAATTTAGTATTGGTGAACCTGCATGGTCCTTACAGAGCGTAGCAGTAACTGCCTGTGTGTGTTTATATCATTGCCCTGTGGTAATGTGGTTTACCTGCTGGTAATGGGTGAAAAAAGGTCTCTCATTTATAACCAGGGACTGTCAACCGCAGAGTTGTGTAGAGTGTTGGGGAGTAGCTGAGGCAGAATGGTACCCATCTGAAGTTACAGTGAGGTAGGTTCTTTGCTTTCCCATATAACTGAAAACATTTTCTATTTTGCATATTTAAGTGACACTGGAGGGAAGTTGTGGAGAGTAATGTCAGGATTGCAGCTATTTCTGTTCTTGCCCCAGGGAAGAGAACAGCCTCTGAGCTGAATTTGACCTGTTTGTGAAGATCTTGGTATTACCACGTATCAGCTCTGTAGGTATTTTTGTCCTTTGCGATGGAGTTTTCTTGACCCTTCCTAAGCCCCACAGAGAGATGCTTTAATGGCACATTAACCTACTGATCAGTGAACTCTGTCCTAATGGGTCACGTTAGAGGCAGAGATTTTCTCTCTGATTGCTGGGATTATCCATGGAAACTCCAATTACCTGCTGGGGCTGGGGTGAGAAAAGTCACACGCTGCCTCTTTTGCACTTGTGTCTGTAGGAATTGTAACAGCATCGGGTGTTGCAGGGGTTAATGTTGGAGCTTTTTGACTGTTGTTAAGGAGCCTGGGAGGGCTGTCACATGGTTACCTGCTAGGATGGGATGAACTCGCAGGCTGAGTGAGGCTGAAGTTGTCTTCCAGAGGTTTTACAAAACTGATGGCCAGGAAGGCTTCACAGGAAAGGACAGTACCAAGTGGTTCATGATACCCTCCTCCCCACATTAATGACTGGAGCAGGGGCAGAGGCATAGAAATGCATTGGTGGGCATGGCTCTGTCTCTCCTGACTGTGTTGTGTGTGGTTTACCTTTGTTTTTTTGAATGTCAAAAGCCAGGCTGCCCCTTTTCTGTAGTCATTCTGGAGTTTGAAACTCACTGTGTAAGTTCAGCTTTAGCAGCTGTGTTTCCAGGGATGGTGTAAACTGAGATGTTTGCTTTCATGTTGTGTTTGCTTGCTATTTAGCTTGCTCTCAGGTTCCATTTGAGAAGTCTCCGACAGAACTAGATAATAAGGGTGAGACAACATCACCCATGCTCTGAATTCATGAGGGAAATGAGATTATGCCATAGCCAAAAAAAAAGTACATGTGAAAAAGATGAAGGGAGAAATAGACTTTAAACCCCTCCTGTGTTTCTGATGATTTTATGCCAGTTTGGGAGCTTAGCTTTTACATGTCAGTTCTGAAGAAATTTTAATTGAGAAAGCTGTCTTGGAGCTGGGAATGAGTTTCTAGTCAGGATCAGAACTACAAAGATGATTGTGTTCAACAGCTGATACTTGATGGAGAGAAGCATGGATGTGGGTTGTGAAGGATTCAAGTTTCAACTCACGGGTTTGCCTGATACAGGTCAGGGATGTGAGTGCTCATTCCCCACACTGTAGCTGAGCACTTCCCACAGTAGCCTATGGAATACTGAGAGCTTCTCAAGCCTCTCCACCCAAGGCTATTTCTCTTTGTGCACATGCTGAGATGCTTACTGGACTGGGAACTCGGACCTGGTTCTCCCATATTTTAAGTTACTCTTCCAACATCTGGGCTATTGAGTCATTCTGTGTCGTCTTGTCTGTCTTAACATGAATTTTTATATTTCACTGCAGGCTGTTAGGTATTCTGGAATAATATTCTCTCTTTCCCCCTGGGATTTTTTAGGAAATACTTTGGAAAGGTCTTGGTTGCAAAATATTGAAGAGTAAAACTCTCTCTCTTTGTTAATACTCCTTTCCATCAGATTTTTTTGGCCATCTCTACTAAGCCATTCCCCATTTAGACTTCATTTTGGGGCAAATTGTCTCCTAGTAATATCCATGGCATTATTTATTTTCATCTTCAGGTTGGTTTCCTTTACATTGTTTCGTTCTTTTTAAAAAGTTCACGCTCCCATGCAGAGATGGGAAAAGGGACATAAATTTACTTTTTATGCCTGTTTCTCCTCAATTGTGGTGTTTTTAGTGGCAGAAATGTGGCACCTGCATCTTTTCATTGCTGTAGCTTGCTGATTATGACTTTGAGAGGTCTTCAGGTTTTCATAAACTTGAGAGCAGATTAAAAAAAGGCAAAAATGCACATATGCAACCAAAGAAAACCATTTCTGTTTTGGGAGTCTAGTGCTCTTTCTATATTCAAGTGAATTCCTCTTTGGCTCCCATCTCTCCCAAATGTGATTTCACCTCTTCTCTTCCTTCCATCTCTGAATTTACAGCTGGGCATATTTGTTTCTTAAGCTCAAAACCTTCCCAATCATAATCTTTGAACCCTGCTCGCAGGTGTCACACACAGGAATGTCACTGGCACGATGCCATGGGTAGTTAAAAGCTGAACTGGCATTGGAATTTATTCCGTGAATAGATAGTGAGTACTGGGTGCTGCAGTTTGATTTGTATTTGCAAATCCCTACCAAGTGCTTCTTATAATTTGATTTCCCCTATGGGTGAGATAGCATCAACAATGTTATGTATAGACACCATGAGAATATTTAATGTCCGGGGGAGCAGGTGCACATTCAACAACACGTGTGTTTATAGAAGACTGTACTTGTGGGCACTGAGTCCCTTGATCACTGACCTTTATCTTTTTCCCCACACACAGGAAGTCCAGTCTTATTTGAGCAAGACTTACTCGCTTAACCAACGCTCATTTAGGCAGACCAGGAATGCAGACATTACATATGGTCTCTTGTTAATGTTAGTTTAGAAGTAGCATTTGCAGTGTGAACAGTCCTTTCAAGTTTATCTTAGCCTATGACATACCTGAGTTCTTAGACCCTGAGGAAGAATCACATTTTCATGCCGGTTAAAGAATGTGTGGTTTTAATTTTTTTTTTTTTTTCTACTGCTGCTTCTAATTTCTCTGTAGTGTTTAATATTTGTGTAAAACAAATAAAACTATACTGTCACTGCTGACACTTCTCTGCGGTGCACAGCTAACCTACTGAGTACTGGTAGCCCCAGGTGCATGTTAAAATTTGATCTAGATTGATGCTCTCATACTCGAGGAGTTACAAATGCACAAAATCTCCAGAACTATACAGAAAGAAGGCTTTGGGAAAAGAGCTGGAGCTTTTAATGTGTGTTGAGTTTAGATGCTGTCTTTCATGCTGGCTAATATGGGCAGACTTTAACGTGGATGACTTCAACAAAATAGTGCTTCAAACAGTGACCATACAGAGGAAGAACCAGACAACTGCTCTATGTTCTACAGAGCAGATTGAAAGTCTCCAGCCCATTGTTTCCTCTGTCAAACTGGCACTCAAGAATGCATTTCTCACAGCAGAGGACAAAATACTCTGATTTTTCTTAATCCTTTCCAGCTCACATTGTTACTTGGCCCACAGGTCATATGTTTGAAATCTCTTTCTTAAGGTCAGCATACCCTTCCCTTAAACATTGCAGTATGTGCCAGGGCACTGAAGTGGGACCATGGTTTCTGTAAAAATTAAAATAAGCCAGTGAATCGTAGTTATTTACTGTATTTCATCCCACCTCAGAAAGCTTAAGTGTAAAGTGTGATTTTTAATTAACAAGCACATTGTCCCAGTGCTTTGACTTGGAAAATTACATATCAGTATCTAGACAGTTTAGCAGACCATTCATCTCTCCCTCTAAGCCATAAATAATATCCCTTAACCTCCCAGGAATGTTTTTCTGCTTACTTTTAGCAGTCATAGGTACATATGATCTACTAATGGTCAAGGTAAAATAAATGAAGGATGGTAATTGAATAAGGCTATGCCATTTGCTAAACAAAAAACCCCAACACTCTCCATCCCTGCATCTCCTTTACTTCATCACTACAGTGGCTCGTCATGACATCCAGCAAGAGTTTTGCCTACTAACCTTGAAATGTATCTTTGTGTTTATTGTCAGGACCTTGCTGGCAAATTGAGCTTGACAATGACATGGTGAAGGCAAGGGGAAGCAGGGTGACCTGGGACGCTCAGTTCTGCTAAAACCTTTCAAGGTCTGTAGAGTGCCTTTTCCAACGAATAAAATTACCAGCTGGGTGGCTAGTTCGGTTAGCTAATCATTAATGCAGTACTTGTGAATGATGGAGTTTGTAACCCTTTCTCTTGCTAATTAATTTGTGTGTGTGTGTGTGCTAAAATAGTCTTTGTCCTGATGCTAAGAGAAAGGCAAGCACACCGAAAGCTGGCCCAGGTTGTCCTGGAGGTGGGTTGCCCAGCCTTTGCTCAGAGCCCCACCATTGCCTTGGCTTGGAGGAAACCAGTTCTGTCAGAACCTTCTCATGGTCTGCAGATGTGGGGACTGGCTCACAGTAGGTGCAGTTGGTGGGCAGCCCAGTGCAGCTCTGCGGGTTAGGCAGCAGCTGCCCAGGGGCTCCTGGTGCCTGCTGGGGTGAGTGTGTGAGGTGAGGTTCTATGCCATGCTCTTCACTCAGGATGTTTTCCCTTCTAGTTAATTCCTGTCCCCTCGTGCTAAAATGTTTGAAACATTGCAGAATCACATAATTTCTGAGGCTGGGATGGACCTCCAAGATCATCAAGTCCAGACTATGACCCAACACCATGACATCAGCTAGACAATAAGTTCGATGCATGTGTAGCATCATAGTTCTGGTAGCTTTAGTGGACATGCAGCCTTTAGCTATCTTGTGCTAGTAAGAGCAGGACCAGGTAACAGATGTAGGTGCCAGATGTTCATCTTTATTCCTTCATATTGCTTGTTTCCTCCCTACATAGGCACAGGATCACCTTGGGTTTGGGAGTAGCTTTTATCTCATGTTTTTCTCAGCACAGTAATGGAACAGATTGGAAAGGACTACCCTTGTGTTTGCTCAGGTCTGCCTTGTCTCCACCAGTCTCTTAAGTCAGGTCCCAACCTGGTGTCCCTCTCCTCTGTGTTAAGAGGAGCTGTTGGAGCACTTCTCCCGCATATCTTTGCCCCCTGAGCTGTGCAACTTTGGCTTCAGAGCCTGTCCTTTGGAAAGCAGTGTCGTGTGAGTGAAGGCAGCAGTGCAGGCTGGGCCCTCACTCTGTCTCAGCCCATCCTGCTTTACTTCCTGAAAGGCTGAAGAAATGCATTTATGGGACAAGTTTTTTGCAAAGAGTATTTCTGCAGCGCTTTTCAACAGTCGGGGCAGGAAACGGCATACCCGCTGGATGTGGCTAGAAAGGGATGCTATTTAAAATACAGTCACTTCCCCAGTTTTGAACAAATCCAGCTAAGATGCTGTGGGATACAGGGAGTGTTTGTAAAGTGCATATATGGTCAGAAAAGGACTGTGTACAAATGCTATCATCCTTCTCCAGAGATCTAAAATCTGTCTCTCTTCCAAGATAGATCTGTTTTCCTTAGTGCAAAAATAAATGCTGATGACTTTACTTTTATTGGCTCTATAGCAGTATGAGAAAATGAGCTGGATTCTGTTCTGGTTTGTTGACTGTCAACAAAATTATTAATTGTTTTTTAATGTGTGCCAGAGAGTGTGCAGTGTGCCTTCAGGTCAGGCTCCAGGTGTGGTGTGTAAAGCAGGCTATTAGAAGAACTACTTGTTTTCCTTTTTTTTTTTTTTTTTTTTTTTTTTTTTTTTTTTTTTTTTTTTTTTTTTTTTTTTTTTTTTTTTTTTTTT
>JANHGN010000681.1:0-18204 GCA_024605025.1 Megaceryle maxima | reverse complement strand
GTGTTAGCTGTGTATGTTAAATGCTGGGTGTTAGCTGTGTATGTTAAATGCTGGGTGTTAGCTGTGTATGTTAAATGTTGCTATGCGTGTAATTTTCTTCCTAGGTTAAGATGCAAATACCAAATGCCATTTTTTGCAAAAAGGTTTCCAGTTGATGACTACACGCATTATTAGTCTGTTCTTAGTGTAAGACTGTATGAAGAAAGTGGTTTTACTGGTTTCTGGAGACTTAACCAGATTTAGAAGAAATTTGTGCGTTAAACTGTGCCACTTTACCTCCTGCACTGGGCTCTCGGGATGGGAATGTCGCCGGAGCTGCTGCAGCTTCTGGGCACGTAGAAGGGGGAGGACTCTTGAGTCTGAGACCGAGGATGCTACTTTTGAAGCTCCGTCTTCACTCTTGTTAAGAGAGCGGGTGGCAGTAAAACTTCCTCCGTGCTTCTCCCGTGTGTCTGTGATTCCTTTCACAACTCCACCTCCGGAGAAGTGCAACTCATTTTTATTTGAAATAAGAAGAGATCAACCGGCTTGGAGATGGAGAGGCTGGTTCGCGAGTGGAGTGATAGGCTAACAACTGCCTCCAGGAACAGAAAAGACCCTTTCCAGCGGGGAAGGGCGAAGCCCCTCCCTCCCTGGGCGGAGCAGGGCATCAGGGCCGAAGGTTCGCGGCCCGAGGCGGCCGGGGCCGCGCTGTCCGGTTCCCGCCCCCGCCTCCCCGGGGCTCCCGCCTCAGGCCCCGCCCCGCCATCGCGGCCTCCCGCGCGCCAGGCCCCGCCCCCTCCGGCGCTTCCGCTTTGTCCCCTGCCGCCTCCCGTAGGCCGCGTGACGGGACCCTGCCCTCTCATTGGCCGATTCAAGAGTCGCGGGCTACTTGAACGGCGAGAGCGGCGCTGCGGCGCGGGACTCTGTGGCCGCCGGCACGATTCGCTCCTACTCCCGGCGGCTCCCGCCTCTCCTTCCCCCACCATCCCCAGTCCTTCCCCTGCTCCTTTCCCTACTCCTCCCGGTCCTCCCTCCGGTCTTCCCCGTTCTCCGCGGCGCCACCACCCGCGACCATGTTGGCGGAGCAGGAGAACCAGGAGAACGTCCCCCCGGGCGGCAAAGCGGCGCCGCAGGCCGCCGCCGGCACCCGCGTGGCGCTGGGGCTGCTGCGGGGCGCCCATCAGCGGCCCGGGATTTCGCTGCAGGTGACGGGGCCGGGGCGGCTCGGGAAGGAGGCTGTGGGGAAGCAGGGGGGGGGGGCGCCATCTTGGGGCGGCGGGAGCTGTCAGCGGCCGCTGTCAGCGGCGGGGCCGGGCTCTCGGCGGCGCTGACGGGCCGCTCTTCCCACAGGCGACGCGGACCTGTGGCGAGGGCCATGGCGCGGTGGCGGCCGCGGCGGGACGGCTGGCAGGCGGGCAGCAGGCCTTCGTCATCCATGTGGACGAGCCGGACGGGGAGCAGCGGCGGCGGGCAGGCCCGGCGAGCCAGAAGGAGGATGCGGCCCTGGGGCTACGTGCGGCCGTCTGTGCCCTGGGGGAGCGGCGGCCTCTGGCGCCCCTGGGCAACGCCATGGAGCTGAGCTTCGGTACGTGACGTTCCTCCCCCGCCCGGTGCTGCTGCAGTCCTCGAGTGCCCCCCGCCCGGGGTTCGGCTGGTGTCCCCGCCCGCTGGGAGGGCAGTGGTGCCCGGGGCCCTATCCCACTGCTGCGCCCTTTGCAGTGGCCTCGGGTGGTACCTGAGTCTGCAGGACCCTTCGTGGAAGCAAGGAGATGAACGTGGTTGTGCCAAGATGTTACTTAGAGAGTAACTTCCAGAGCAAACTGGAGGAGGATTGTAGATTCTGAAACTTTTTGGGGCATAGTCTGGTTTGGTTCGACTCAAAAGATACCTTTTCAGTTGGTGAAACAGATGTGATCCTGCCATTGCTCTCTAAAACTACCTGAAAGGAGGCTATAGCTAGATAGGGGGCAAGAGGAAAGAGCCTCAAGTTGCACCAGGGAGGCTTAGGTTGGAAAATAGGAAAAATTTATTCATTGAAGGGGTTGCCAAGCCCTGGAACAGGATGCCCAGGGAACTGGAGGAGTCACCATCCCTGAAGGTATTTAAAAGCTACGTAGATGTGGTGCTGAGGGACGTGGTTTAGTGGTGACCTGGCAGTGCTGGGTTAATAGTTGGACTCAATGATTGTAAAGGTCTCTTCTGAATGGAAAATTCCATGATTATGATACAACAGCTTTTTGGTCTAACTGAGCTATCAATTATTTGAGCCTCTACACATCCATTCCTTGCTCTTTGTAGGCAGTTTTATGCTTTTAACCTTAACTATTGGTACTTCGTGGCAGAAACCAGATTACAGAGCAGCCCTTAAAGCCTCACCTGTTGCTCCTGCTGTAGAGTTAGACAGGGACTGTACTCGGGCAGATCCTGAGACTGGTATGACTGTCCTAGTGCAAGTGTTTTGAGCTCTTCCTGGGACATAAGAAATCTGATCTGTCACATCCATCTTCTGTAACATGCACAAGTGTCTGAGCGCTGATGTCATCATGGCCCACTTCTGCAGTCTACAAAAACCTCAGAAGGATAGCTCTGTTTTAAGACACAATAGCTGAGCTTGCAGGATTCACACCTATGTAACAAGGTAATGCAGGATACACTTGGCGCTAGAGTTGCCAGAAGAGTTTTCCATCCCTTTATTCCTGGAGCAGAGAAAGAAAAGGGGACCAGAAAGCTTCCCTACTGCAGTGACATTTTGGCTTCTCTAGAGCCTCCTCAACTGCCCTCTCTGCCTGCCTGAGAGGAGGCAAGAGACCCAGCAGTCCTGGAGAGCTACCACTAGCATGCTACAGAGTAGGGTAGTGCCCTGTGCTGCAAGGGAGTGGTTTGATGGTGCCCATTTTAACGTGGCAACTTCATTTTGCTTAGATTCTCCAAGCGTTATGGATATTTCGATAACTTCAGAAACAGAGGAGAAAAAACCAAACGTCAATAACGTGCCCGACTATATCAGCGATATCCATACGTACCTTAGGGAAATGGAGGTGAGCTGCTGTCCCTTCGCTTATTTCTATACAGCTTCTGGGGGAGGAATTAGGGGTTGAGAGATCAATCTAAACGTTAGTTCCTACTACAGCAGCTAACTTCAAGCTTGCTGAAAATTGGGAAATAAGGTGCTGTGTCTACTGCTGTGAACACCAGATGGGTGTCCCATGATAAAGCTGATTTTTGTGCCATGCACTGCACAGAAGCTGGAAAGCAAGGTTACAGAAAGGTAACTTACTGGTCCTAGACTTACCCACTGCTTACTTCTCATCTGTTTAAATTGGGGTAAATGGAGCTTAAACAGTTGTTTCCTGGGCACTGAGTCCCAACTCAATCTTATCTGTCATCTAAACCTACAGGTGAAATGCAAGCCTAAAATTGGTTACATGAAGAAGCAACCTGACATCACAAACAACATGCGGGCTATTCTTGTGGACTGGCTGGTGGAAGTTGGAGAAGAATACAAATTACAGAATGAAACCCTGCATTTAGCTGTGAATTACATTGATAGGTTTCTGTCTTCAATGTCTGTTTTGAGAGGAAAACTTCAGCTTGTGGGTACTGCAGCTATGCTGCTTGCATCGTAAGTGAAATTGCATCATTTAAAATTTCACCTGCTGGTCTTATACAGATGGAAATCTTGAAGAAAAATCAGGAGTTACCCATCTAAAAGCTTGGCAATTTTTAAGAAACTGCAAGCAAGGTTCTTGGCTGTCTTTGTAATTTGCCCTAATGTGAGGAGTAATTTTCAGCTGCAGCAGCAGAAGGCTTCTAAACAGCATTTGTGGGAATATGTACCAGAAAAATCCCGTGAAAATAAAGCTTTGCTTGCACCAATTATTAGTTTAGTGGGTTCTTCTGGAATTTCAGTAACTAAGTCCCAGACTGCTCAGTGCTGAAATATCGGGCTATTGTAGCTCTGTAATTTTAAATTCTGCTGATTCAAGAGCTACTGAACCAAGTGCAGCAGACTTGTTTGGTAACGGTGCCCAGCTACTTCACAAGTCATAATTTAAATTGGTGTGCTCTCTTTCATTAAATGTTGCTGGTTATCTGGTTCTCTGGTGATCAATTATTTGTTCATAACTATTTCGTCTGGCAGAAAGTTTGAAGAAATCTACCCTCCTGAAGTAGCAGAGTTTGTCTACATCACAGATGACACCTATACCAAGAAGCAGGTTCTAAGGATGGAGCACTTAATTTTGAAGGTTTTGTCATTTGACTTGGCAGCTCCAACAATCAACCAGTTCCTCACTCAGTATTTCCTACATCAGCAGACAAATGCTAAAGTGGAGAGCCTCTCGATGGTAAGTAGGAATTGCTAGCTTGGCCAGTGTAACAGACCCCGTTTCTGACTAGAAAAGAAATGCTAAAGGATTTTTCAGGCTTTCCTGCCTCCTGTTTTCAAATGTGTAGCCTTTCTGGGAAGATTCCGCAGAGTGCATGCGGTGTGACATGCTCCTTCAGAAGCAGTGTCACACCAGCACCCTGGGAAACTGGGGCTGCCATTGCCCCTTACTGTTTGGCGTGCTCCATTCTATCACAGGCTGGCACTTGGCCTGGCTCAAGCTTCCTCAAAGCAGGAATAGATTGATGAACTTTAATTTGGTGTTTGTTTTGCTGTAAGGTAGTTTCCCTCTTTCTTATCAAAAATGGCCACACCTACCCACCCTTCTTGGCTAAAAAGCACTCTTGGTTTGGTTTTCCCCTCAGCAAGCAGTAAGCTCTAAATCTGGAGGCTAATTTCTAAAGCAGAGCACAGATACCACTTCCACTGAAGTTATATTAAATCCTGACTGTACGGCAGGTACCAGAGCTCCTAAACAGCAGCTTCTGTCTCCTTGTGCAAAGCGCAGACCCTTTTGGAAGCAGATGATTCCCTGTCTCTTGTTTCCCTTGCAGTACCTTGGGGAGCTGAGTTTAATTGATGCTGATCCGTACCTGAAATACTTGCCCTCCGTTATTGCTGCTGCAGCATTTCATCTTGCAGACTTCACGATCACCGGACAAGCCTGGGTACGTAGCAACAAAGCCAGAACCTTCACGCACCTCCCTGCTCCTAGGCTGTTAATTAGGGATTGTTCCCTATGGTACTTGAAGAATGGTGAGGGGTATGGACGACACCTTTTCTTGGAAGGAAGAGGCATCTACTGATGCTTCTGATTCCATCTACTGACTGCTATTCTGGTGGTTCCTTGTGATGAGGAAGTAGGTGGTAAGAAAGCCTAAGCACTGGAGGCAAGGAACGTGTGTTTAGAATCTGGTAGTTTTCAGGATTACTGTCAATCTACACAAACTGCTAAACTCTGAGCAGTAACTATTAAGCTACTTTGTGCTTGAGAAAAATTACACTGCCCACCTGCTAGAACAACAGGGTTTCAACAGGAGGCTAAAAACTCCACCAGTGGTCATCAGCTAAGTGAACAGAAATGTTAAAATGTTCCTCTTCCTTTCCTCTTTCCCCTCAGCCTGAATCCCTGTGCAAAGTGACAGGCTACACCCTTGAAGACATCAAGCCTTGTCTCATGGACCTTCACAAGACCTACCTCAAAGCTGCACAGCACACACAACAGTCCATAAGGGAAAAGTACAAGAGTACCAAGTGAGTATGTGTAGAGACATACAATAAGCTGGTGAGTTATACCCGAGTTGTCCTAGCATGTAACTGCTTAATGAGGTGTGGGGTATCTCGAGTCTTCAGTCAGACTTAACTAACCAAGTCTACCATGTTAAGAGAAATGGTGACGAGACTCCCCAGGTGTTTTCAGTGTGTTTTGCTGAGCAACACTTTGCGTTCACCACCACACCTCTTATCACTACCAGAACAGGCAGGTAGAAACTGGAGAAATTTTCTTGACGTTCCTAGAGTTGGTAGGCAGGAGATGGTACCTAATGCTCCTAAAAATCTGTGTGGGGCTGGCAGGCCCCAGAGTGTTTCCTGCCTTGTGCGAAGCGTGCTTCGCTGCACTACGTTGAGAGCGCTTGAGCACGATGACATCCTGTGTCTTTTCTTCCCTCTCTAGGTACCATGGAGTATCGCTTATTGACCCACCAGAGACACTAAACTTATTGTAATAATCAAGAGACTGATCTTTTGAAAAGTTGTATATTACCAAGAGATGATGTACAGTTTTAAACATGGTTCAAACTCCTAGGTGTGATCACTCTGACTAGTAGTACAGGTTTTGATGAGGTTTAATTATGAAGTTAGTTTTATGTGGTTTTAATGTAAATCTTTTGTACATGCAATCTTGTTTAAATATTTAGCGGGGGTTTTATACAAGTGTTCAAGCACAGAATGAACCATGCAGACCAAGTGATGTTTGAGAATGTTAATCCTAATTATAGACTAAACATTAATATTAGCAGTGCATTATTATAGTAGGGCTTTTTCCAAGTATGAGTGACTTGGACTCCACAGCAGTATTTGTAGCATTTTTATCCTGTCTAGTTTAAACCAAGGCTTAGTATAGACCCAAAATGTGGCTGAATGGCTCTAATACTGGAAAAAACTACAGTTCTGAGGAGGACACCTTGCTGGAACTGCCTCTTGTGAGGTTCTTGAGGGTGTGCCAGTTACTGGAAGCCTCAATGTGCTACATAATGTGAGGCCAGTTCTCCATCAGGTTAAAAGCTGAATGCTCTGCTGTGGGCGCTGCGTGGCTAAAATGAGTGTTACCAGTTCATACTTCTCTCTTCCAGTACATAGAAAATGGTCACGCTATAGGTATTTTTCTAGTCAAAGTGTAAAACTGATACTAATTGAAACCCATGGAGTTCCCACTGATTGTGTTAGCTGTCCTGAAAGCCCATCAAGACCGACTAAAACCATTCTAGTCCTCAGTCTGCTTACCTAGTACCTCCTCAGGGGCAGTGGGGGGATTAAACTGCAGGAGGGTGAACTACTGCTCTGTGCCCTCCAGAGAAGCACATCTTCTGGCACAGGTGGGCTATGTACAGGATGGTACAAATTCTGTAGATTCCCCCTTGCTTGGAAAGGGTTCCTCTGCAGCATGCAGTGAAAACGTAGACCAATTGGTCTTATTTTCTTTTAGTTACTGAGCAAACTAGCACGTAACTGGCATTAGGTGAGGTGGATGTTTCCCTTCGATCTGTGCTGGCAAAGTGATGCTGCCTTCTACCTGCTGTTCTTTGCATGTAAAAGAGTGAGTGCATGGAAGTTGGTCATTAAGCCATTTCCAGAGTGGCTAATAAACAATTTTTACATCTAATGTTAGTGGTCTTGCCAATACCTTAAAACCACTGAGGGGGGGTAGTTAACTACCCTCTTGAACTGGTGTTCTTTTCTAAAGCTTTTTGGCAAGGGCTGCCCTGTGAAACCTCTGCCACTTCAAATTGAAGTTGATTCAACACTGTCTGGTTATCTAGACATCCAGCAGCTCACCGTACAAATTCTTCACAGACATCAAGCAGCTGTTGGGGTGAAGGCTACTTAAATTTTTTTCAAAATCATCAGTCCTCTATCAAGCTGACAGCACGTGTTACAGTGACACAGCGCACGTCTCGACTTGGTAGATAAAAACACTGTTCTGCTCTGCAGCCTGAGCCCGCTGAACCCATTTGGTTACAAAACTGGGTGGAGTCAACCGAGGGTAGGTGGCAGCTTATCCAGTCAAAAATAGCAATGGAGGCTGCCTTTTTTGGCCAATCTGAGGTTTTTAGGATGCACTTTGACTTTTCTATGTGTTTAATGAAGAACCCTGTTTCATTGGTCTACCATGTTCTCCAATAGCCTTTAATTAGCTTAATTTCAGTAGGGTGCCACAGAGAAGCTGAATCTAGTTGGAGAAAAAAAACCTCTGCCATCTATCATGTCTGGTACTTGGTGTTAGAAACTCTAACCTCACAGGAGAGGGAGTTTGTATATACAGGAACCTGTTGGCCATCAGTTGATGCTCTTGGAAGGCCAGCTCTAAATGCTGCCTGGAATTGGTCTTTGAAGACAATAGATCACAGCACTCTTCCTGAGAAACTGGGTGCTGCCTTCCCCTTCTTTTCTGTGGTGTGTGCTAGGAGCTTTCCAAGACCACTGTGAAATATGAACAGCGGAAGAGGAGTAATTTAAAGGAAGCTTAGGAGTTTTCTCCAGAAAAGAGCAAGCAGCAGTACTCACAGACTTCAGTGGCTTACAGTATTTATTGCTTCATGAAGTATCTACTTGCTCTGTGTTTAATGGAGGTGGTTCCCGTAACACAGAAAAATTCTCCCTTGCTCCCTGAGCTTTACTTGTGACATCCTGCTACGACTTTCTCTCCCACCTAAAAAAAAATGCTTCAGCCATGGGCTGCCCTCTCTGCCCAGTATGACCATGTTCCTCCTGCCTCACTGACAGCTCTTGCTGCAGCAGCAGGTAACATCTTTTTTCATCTTCTCATTTTCTGAAGTTAATAGGGGACAATTCCAGCTCTTGCTACTAAGCTTTGAACAAAATACCTCAAGTCTTTCTGTGCTCTCTTGCCTGTCCAGTTTATCTTCTAGTCCTTTCAGAACAAACCCTCTAAAGAATGTAGGGTATGGGATGGTCTGTGTGAAGAGATAAATGGTGCTGAGAATACAATTTTTTTTTCCCAAAGAAGTTGAAGGTCTCATGTTACTGCAGAAATAAGAAAATCTATCTTCCCCTCATTCTTGTGCTCCTGACAGCAGTTCTTTGAGCTGGAAGAACTGACACTAAGAAAATGCACTGGTTTGGCTTCTGGAGAACAGGGCTTTCTGTGCTTGTCCCTTTCTGAAAGAGCACAACTGGACTGAAGCTTTGCTGGGAGAATTTTTTTTTTCCTCTTTGTATTAAATTCTAACCCTGATTTGGGAAATGTAGTGTCTGCAACAGTAACTCCTCTCCTGTTCATATTTCATGAAAAACTACGGTCATGTGTAAAATAGTCCTACTTTACTCTTGTAAATATGTTCATGTTTCCAATTTGACTTGGTTTGTGAATGAAGCAGCTCTGTCAGGTATTTTAGAAAGCCCCTTGTCCCTTTTTTGCCTGTTCTAAATTCAGAGCAGAATTCTTTGAACACATATCAAGAAACATTCCTGGTTGGTGCATGTAATATGTAATTAAACTTTTTAAGAAACTATTTCTGGAGTACAACTTGTTTCTGTCTGCAAGTTTTGCCAAAGTTCTGGGCTGTTTTGTTAAGGATGTGTATTTCTGTTGGGTTTTGTACAAAGGGGTTTCAGGGGAAGGTAAGAGGGGGAGTGACACGGGCAAGAAGGGCTTAGGAACAGAACATTCCAAGGTATGCAATGCTTCCCAGGTGTGGTAATAGCAACCTTAACCAAAAGCTTTTCCTGCCCTTACATTTGAGATTCGATTCCTTCTACTACCTGAATTCTGACTCTACCCTGCTCCTGTCACTAATGGCAAAGGCCAGCTTGTTGAGAAAACTGCATCGTCGTCAGGTTGGTGTACTAGTGCTTTTCTGTTGCAGCTGGCTGTTGACCATGGAATTACTTGCATGCATTTTTTTTTTATTTAAAGCAGTATAACAGTAGTCTCATAAAATATACATAAAAGCACAACCAGATAGGGCAGGGGAGAAAATAGTTATATACAAAAAATCAAGTTCTGTACTTGATAGACCAAATTAAGAATTTTACAGGATTTCTGCTTTAATGAGCAGCTCTTTTCTTTCTTCTCCTTTTGTTAAAAGCTTTCTTAGTTGTATTTTCTTGTTTTGAGTTGGTCTGTGATCTGTAAGCAAACATCATTTGTATCAAACAAGCAGACTGAGTAGTTTTATTTGAGAAGTAACGCGGGGTCACCATCTGTAACGCGGCAATGACCCACCACACACAGGGCAAAGGTCAGACTCCAGTTCCAAAGTGCACTACTCACAACACCAAGGGTTTCTGTGGCTAGGGCAGGGGTACACCCAGAACTCTCACTTTTAAGAGACAAGGGCTAACAGTAGCTGGAGTGCAGCCTGGAGAATCTCTACAGCACCTCTAAGGTGCAGCTGATTCAAATCCCCTCTTACTCTATTGCTTCATTTGGAATGATGAAGGTTAATCAAATGTCTCAGTGTCAGCCAGGATGACCAGCTTCTTAGGACAGGAGCAGATAAGCCCAGGTGTAGAGTTCCTGGCTCTCAGCTATCTCCATAGTCCCCTTGATCAAGCAAGACCTTTCTCAGCCTTGCCAAAACCCTGTGCTTCCTGCAACTATTCCTTGCAATCTCCATTCCTCTCCTTATTTCACATGATGGTTACCTTGTTCTCCGGGGTAGTTCCTGTGGTTCCAGAATAACAACTTCCTCCTCTTCGCTGTCAGACAGTACAATAGGTTCATCTAAATAAAGAAACAAATTTAACCACAGTGTTGTACAAACAACTTCTGTAACTAAGAACCACAGCAATTTTAAAGAAACATTCAGAGGGGCTTGTATTTAATTTAGAGCCCTCCATAGACAATTTTTAAGAAAATAAGTGACAGGTGAAATGGAGTAGCAAACAAGGGGAAATTTCAAGTAGAAAGGGGCTCTAGTGTTTTTTTTTCTTGCTGAGGACCTCATTTTCATCCTAGACTGTTAAAGTGCTATAATAAGTGTATCAAGGTAAAGAAATACTTACCCTTGTTAGTCTCCCCCATCAGCGTGTCCTCAGTTTCCATTTTCTGACAATCCAAAGCAGTGGCCTCACTTTCACCTTCCTCTTCTGCTGCTTCTTCTCTCTCTGATTCTTCAAGGTCTCCCCAGGAGTTCTCTATTCCCTCCCCGATTTGGGCTGTCCCAGGAGTGTGCAATATTGGTTTGGCAATACTGCAGTTGTTAAGAAAAATCTTGTGGGTTTTATTTGTTGTTTTTTTGTTTGGTTGTGGTTTTTTTTTGTGTTTTGTTTGGTTTTTTTCTGGAAAATTCTTTGTTTTCTGAGAGTGAACCAGTTGTTTTTAAGCTGTGTTTTGTCTCCCCCGATAAGAGCATCCTTCAAGTGGAGCTGAGAGACCCACCCCTTCAGACCTCAGTTTTGCACTTTATGCTAGGAATTAAGTTACCTAAAAGCAGTTAGAACCAAAACCAGTATGATGTTTCCTATGAAGACTCTAAGGCTACCTAAGCTGTGAGGAATCTTAGACATGTGCTTAGCTTGTAGCAGTGCTAATGCAGGGCCTGGGAAGCCTGAGTAACACAGCAGAAAAGATACACTTCTGAAGGAGGGTCAGCTTTACTGATGATTTCTTCTGCTTGTTCTTCCACATTGTTGGTATCAACAGCAGCACTTTCCATTTTGAAGGCAGTGATCTTTTGATTCGGTATAGATTCTGCGAAGCCGAACTTCCCCCCTTCTTTCCTAGTCATTCAGTGGGCGACAGGCATGATGGCAGGATGTTTCACACTTTCAAATGCTTTCTCTTTTCAAGGTCAAATGTACAAATACTTGATATTTAAACAAATCTAAGTGAAAACAATTTGCTGTTCAACCTACAGGTTGACATTACCTTTTATTAGAAAAGTTTCTTAAAACTACAGGTTTCCCTTCCTTCCCAAAACACTCACCTAACTTTCTGGTCGTTCTCCAAGGCTTTTTGAATTAGTTCTGTTATTTCTGCAACCTTAACAGCTGTTATGTTACTGCATCTCAGAACCTGTTTGTTATAGACACAACAACAGTTTATGATCACAAAAGCAGCACGTTTTTAACTAAAACTGTAGAATATCCCAGAAGCCACAAACAACATAAAATACAGCGTGGTACTATGAGAGACTGGATATGCTACGAGTTGATGCAAAAGGTTACTACAAAAGCCTCTAGACTGCAGTTGGAATTAATTTAGAGACTCCCTCAGCCAAATCACAGGGGAATTAAATGTTTTAAAAATAAATAGAAAACCGTCTATCTAACCAAACAATCTGCCTTTTCTACGTCTCTCCTTCAGCATGACACACAGTACTATGGCTCTTCTGACACGAAGAAAAGTACATAATCTTTTCCAAATACATCTGACAGGTAATTGATTTCGTAGCTTCCAAGTGTCAATGATATTTCAGTATCAAGACAGTCAGTCAGTCAAGGCAAAGATTTACCTGATCCTTTACCAGCATAATCCCTCCACTGGACTGGATGGTACAAATTTCCTGATGTTTATTCATGGCAATTACAAGGACACCATCCATTACGCGTTCCTCACGTTCACTTGGATCCACCAATAAATAAGTCCTAGAGTTAAGTTTTTAAACATAAGGCATCAGTAAAAGTTTGAGGTGAGTTACTACCCTGAAAACAATTAAACAAAGGAGTTGGCTTACATATTTGTAATTAGGGTTATACTCCCCAAAAGTTTGCTAGGTCATGGGTGGATGGCTGCTGGTTAATTACTCTGTGCAGAACACCTAAATATCTCCCCGTGGCATCTCAATTCAGATAAAACGGTTAAGAAACCAGCTTGTCCATATATTTTTAGATGTCTTCTATGTTTAAAATCCATTCTGCAGAATCAACAATAGACTGTTTCTGTCAAAAGACTTATAAATCTTACCCTTGATGGAAGAAGGCAAAACTGACACAAATAGGCATGTGGTGGATACTCAAGGGGACAGGATCACGCTCCTCAGGGGTGTACTTTGAAAAGAATTGGCCCAGAAGATAATTATTTACAAAACAAATTTTAAAATATTACATACTGTACAGATATTTCAAAGACAAAAAACACAACAACAACAACAAAAAAAGAGCAAGAAAAAAGCTAACATGTTTAGTTATCTAAATATTTAAACAACTATTTTTTGCTCTTCCTGTGCAATTCTTACTGTTTACTACCTACACAGGTAACTACAGCACGTTCATCAGCCTTATGCTTGATTTGGTCAAGATACTGTCAATTACTTAACTTTTAGAATTAATATTCCTGTAAAATGAGATTGATAAAATTCTGTATTCAGCAGGCTTCCTTTCACATTTTGAATAGCGACTCATCTATCAAAAAACTTGAGTATCTTGGAGTTTATCTGCCTACAGAAACATTCCTTTCTCCCTTTTGGACAGAAAGGAGCAGCCACCCAGGACACCACAACATTTACTACAATCTGGTAGAACTTACCACAGTCACCTCCTCTCCTTGCACAGACACGTCTGGTCTGCGGAAATGGCACAGAGCCACAATTCCCGCTATGCTGGCAGCGTCGATAATGTTGCCATCGTGATTTAACAGGTGCAGGTCTAGGCGAATTTGCCAAACCTGAGGAGGAAAAAAACCAAAACAAAATACCATACAAAACTGCTTGGTAGTTTGTGACTTGATTCTACAGAAGTTAATGTTTTTCAAAACAAATTCTTTTTGGAAGGATAAAAAGAAGCGGCGCATATTCTTCAGAATACGAATATAAGAAGATGAAGGATCGCGGTGTAGTCCAGGACAGCCACCGTGCTGGATGTAAGTATGACAAAATACATAACATATCAGTAAAATTTAAACTTTATTCTGCCAAGAAATATTTCAGCGTGCAGGGTCCCAACTACTTCAGAAAGCCTACACAGATTAGCAAGTTAAAAATACCTGCGAAGTCAGATGTGTGAATCTTTATATTAACCTAAAATCAGAACTTCTAGTTCCCAAAACAAGACAGAGACCACCTTAAAAACAAGACTATCTGTATCTTTTAATTGAAAACCACTTTAAATTTGAAGGTTCTCATACCTTTTCACCAGCAACAACACAGAGAGATTCAGTATCTACACATTTGGAATTTCTCAGGCATCGTTCTATTAGTCTGTTCAATTTCACCAGTAACTCAGTTTGCCTGTTAAAACAAAATTAACACAAACTATTAGTATGCTCTATACTTGCATTTATTAAACAGGGGCTCTTGCCTCATCCTTATTTAGTCTTCCTAAGAAAGCTACATACCTGCCAGGCTCAAAACCAGGCGCAGCCATCGGTGAGAGCTCCAGATTAAAGAAGAGTATGCCTTCGGTAGGCCGGTTTGGCTTGGGGGGAACAAGTTCACACGAGACTTGTGCAAGAACCCTGCAATGATACATAAACAATTAAGTCACGGAATTTAGTAGGAAAAATCTCCTACTGCTAGAAACAAAACACATGCTTTGAAAGGCACACGTCTACGTTTTTAGCTTGTGTTTCTCACTCCTGGCAGTATCTCATCTGATGCCTGTCACAGGTATTTAAGCTTAGGTCAACCATTGAGAGAACCAAATGTAGAAATTAACCATTCTCCTGTCTTTCAGTAATAAAAATAGACTAAAATGCATGAGGATCTATAGCTATATGTCTATCTAAGTGCATACATTTCACTTTTCCAAGTACCAAAAGGGGTTGTTTAACTTGGGGAAGAAAGCAAAATGTAATCTGAGATCAGGGAATAAAGGGACAAAAACTTAATAAACAAAATCACAGAAGGGCTTGGGTGGGAAGGGGCCTTTAAAGGCCACCTCCTCCACCCCCCCGCGGCGAGGAGGGGCACCCGCCACTAGATCTTTACATCAGGCCACGTGGCCCCCACCCCGCAACGCCGCGCGCTCCGCTGGCTGCCGCAGGTTTGGAAAAGGCAGCGCTTCAAAGCCGCCCCCCGCCCCTACCTCGTCTTCCCCAGCTCCACGACGCAGCAGCCGCAGTCGGCGCCGAAGGAGATGCGGATGTTCCTGTAGTCGTAGCACTGCCGCCCATCCAGGCGCTGCGGGCCCGCGCACGCAAACAAACCGAATTAACGCGTCGGCACCGGGCCCGGGCGGCAGGGAGAAGCCCCCGCCTGCCCAGGCCGGGGAAAGGGAAGGGGAGGGGAACGGGGACGCGGGCTCGGCACCTTCCTCTCCTCGATGGCGCGCAGGAGGAATCGCCTCTCGCAGTTGGAAAGCGGAGTCGCCTTCATGGCGGGTCAGTGGAGCGCAGCCCGCGCGCAGGAGCAGGCGCGCCGAGAGCGCGTCATCGCCGCGCGACAGCAGGGGCGAGCGCGCAGGCGCCGAGCTCGCGCCGCAGCCCGCCGCGCCCGCGAGCTGTTCCCTTCGGGGCAGCCGCTGCCGCCTCCCGCCCCTGAGGCGCCGCCGACCCCGGAGGACCCGCCGCTGCCGGTCACCCCCGGTGCAGCCCGATAAATGGCGGGCACAGGGGGGCCCCGCGCCAACTCAGGCGCCGCGGCCTGGGGCGGGCCGGTTGCGGCAAGCGCCCCGGCTCTTCAGTGGCTGAAGGCACAGAGGCCCTGAGGGCTCGTGCCAGTTGTCGGGGAAACCGGCTAGAATCGACAAAAAGCATCTCCCAGACATCCCGAGTGGTTAACGCTGTTGCAGTGCTCAGTGTTCAAGCTGTGCGTGCCCCTGCAGCCCCCAGGAAACAGCCCCGCTGGCAGCCCGAGCAAGGCACTTAGTGCTGTAGGCAGAAATGCAGCGAAAGCTTCAGATTTGTCAGAGGAACAGCCTCCTGTTCTGAAGTGTTGCCTGTAAGTAAAAACTCAAAGCCTTCACAACTGGCTTTTATACTTAGCTTGAGTTGAAACAAGAAAATCGATTACTGCGTCTTCCTACTGATGTGAAACCCTAGACACTTGACTTTTCTCACAGAAAAATGTTGAAAAATCTCAGTTACGCTGTCTTTAAACCCTGGTAACACACTGAAGTTCCCCTGTAAACTAAAAAGTCACATTTCAGAAATTTCCAGATCGTGTGAGTGAGGACAAGTGCTGTCAGTTGGTTTTTGGGTTTTTTTTCCTTGCTGGATTTATATTTTCATGGGGTGAATTAACATCATCACAAATCTTTAGTGTAAAAGAGTATCAATGAGATTGCCAAAATGCCTTTTTTCTGTAGGGGCTAGAATAAGCAAATAGTTTTCCCACATGGCACTACATGTGATGCAAGAATAAGGCACAAAATGATGTAACACTTGTGACTTTTTCTCTAGTCAGAAATATGATAACATCTGGTTCTCTCTCATCACAGCTATATGATTGGCTGATTATTTTCCTTGGAGTGTAACTGTCTGTCTTTAGGTAGAAATTCTGTCTGCTTTTGCTTTTTTAATTGTTTAAATTTGGTGATAACATTTGTTACTGAAGGTTTGGGGTTAAATTCTGAAACTCTTCAGTTACTATCGACAACCTTGGAAGTGTTTGTGTTGTTTGTAGGAGCCTCTCTAAACTATGTTCCTCTCCATCAGTTACAAAAATGACAACTCGGGCACATGCTGGGATTTGTGCTTGGGGCTACGGTGGGAAAAATTCCTGTCCAGGCTCTCCTGGTGCAGCATCACCTGCCTTGATCTGTCAGGCTGGTGGCAGGATGCCCTTTGGCATTGCTCTTCTTGACAGTCGAGAGCGACCGAGCGTTTGGGCTGGTGAGGAGCTGCAGTCTTGTTCTCTAGCAAAGCACAGCAACAGCTTTTTTGAAAAAGAAGTTTTGTAACAGCTTCAGTGAACTTGTACTTTAAAAGGAGTCACATTTTTGACACTAAAGCAGAACATTCAACAACATTGTCCATCATTTGCATTGTTTTCTTACACTAATACAGGCTGTGTCAGAAGCATTTCCAGAAGTGATAATGATACCTGTATTGATGGAGAGGCAGTTAGGGTGGATTTGTGCTTCTGATGCTGGTCCTGATCAGGATTAGGATGCAGAGAAGTTGATGGTGAACTTCAGGAAGAGCTGGATGTGATTCCAGGGGAACCAAGTTGTGTGTGGGGACTGGAAATCAGCCTTATCCTTTGACTCGTGTCATCTCTGCACAAAGCCTGCTTTGCGGATTTTGTGCGTGCACATGTGCTGGAAGGGTGAAGAACTTTGTACACAAATTAAGGAGACCTAAAATGTCAGCACTGGATATTTGAAGTGAGCTATGTGGAAATAGGTTATATGTGGAAATATAATAGGTTAATGAAATAGAAGTTGAGCAATTACTACATTTCTATACAGCAAAAGGCAGGGTTACAATTGTAATCAAGTAATAGAAATACTCTGTGTTCAAAACCAGGAAGAAAAGGAATGAGTGTTTTACACTGCGTCATAAATGAGTGCATAAATCACAGGCACTTAGGCTAAAGCAGGAATTGTCAGAAAGAAGAGCCTAATGATCTATTGTGCCCACACAGAACCTCCGTAGGCTGAAATGCTTCAATTGGATTATCTTACTGAATTGAGCCATGAGGGAAAATCACATTTGAGAACTGAAGAAATAAAACCAAACTGCATCAGAATCCCAGCATCTTGACAGCAACTATGTTTTACGGCTTAATAAAAATAAATAACAAATGGATCTTCTCTTTTCACGGTAGCCGTAGCTGTCACGTGCCTTTGCTGGTGAGCTCTCCAGTGCCTCCAAATACACATCTACAGATGCATGCACAGTGTGACCTATACAGTATTTTGGTTTATAGAATTATTTGAGAAGAAAGGTTCCCTGTAGATGTAATACAATATAATTTATAATTTGGTTTTATGAGAGGTTCTGAGGCTTTGAAGCAGACACCGTTCCATGGGGGTTGGGAGGGTTGGGTGACGACTGCAAGCAAGGCAGCCAGCAGAAATAACACCTGAGCAAGACAGCTGGATGCAGCAAGGTGCAGGGTGTTCTGGCTCTGATCCAGAGAAGCACTTAAACAAGCTCTTTATCTGAAGCACAGCTGTAAGTGCATTTGTCCCTTGCTTAGTAGAAGGAAGGTGTCACAGCCTGCATGGCTAAAATTTAGGAAAAGCAGTTGCCTAATATATATGCTGAAGTAATTTTATTTCAAAAAAGGGACCCAGAACTACCAGCAAATCATGCAAAATGCCAGCTTATAGCAAGTTGTTAATAACTTCTGCTTTATCTGCTTGCTGGATGTTTGTTTGATTGTCTTTCACGGGCTAGATTTCTGAGTAACCCTCCAAATATTCTTGCTATTTCCACCCATACTTAGCCTTCACATAGTCAGTCCTCTGGGGTTTATTAGTCTTGTAAAAGAAGTTTTTTGCACCAAAAAGTCCTGCCAGAAGTTCTGATCCTGTAGATGGTGCTGCATTCAGCACTTGCAAGTGCTCAGCAATCCTTCTGGGAAGGTGGGAAGTTTTTGCAAGGCTGGATTCGTAGACGAGCAACAAAGTTAAGGGAAAATAAATTATAAATTACACCTTTTCTCTCTCTCTCTTTTTTTTTTTTTTTTTTTTTTTTTTTTTCCCCTTTCTTCTCTCCTTTTTTTCTTTTTTTTCCAAAGAGCTTATCCCGGGAGAAAATTGGC
>JANHGN010000680.1:0-26759 GCA_024605025.1 Megaceryle maxima | reverse complement strand
TTAAGGTACATGAGGAGGGTTGCTAGTTTTCCATTAGTGTTCCTTTGTGGTAGTAAGTGGAGCACCAGTTAGGTTGCACTGATTGTTAAAGACAATTGTTAGAGATTTTTCACGAGACTATTGAAGTGTTTATCCATACTTAAGATGGAGTGTCTGGGCATCATGAGATGCAAGAATAATTACTTTTCATTTCCTTCTAAAGGGACTTAAGATTGCAAGGTCTGAAGAATGAACTTTTGGAATCATAACTGAAAAGTGTCAGCAGTTTTGACATGGTTCCATTTGAAATTTCAGGCACAGGGTGGTGATGGATTTCTGCAACGAATCAAGAGAATTATCTATGATGCCAAGTCTACTGTAATGGTAAGGTTTATTTTTAATTCAATTAGATGCTGCCCTTGTCAATCAAGTTACATATAGTTTTAGAGGGTTTAGAAATACTTTTATGTAATATTTTTATATTATTTATATTGTATGTATACACACTAGGTTTAAGCCAAATGAACTTCTTGACTGAAGTTGTTGATAATATTTTGCAGTGTGCTGAATATTCAACACAACATTAGTTTTTTTAATTTTTTTTTTTTTTACACTCCTTTTCTGTATTAGGCTGGCATGTATTTTAAGGGATAGAACAGGGAAAGTTCAAAATCTTTTCCTTGACCCTTTTGACATCCTTTCCCTGAAAATGATAGCACTTTAACATTCTGAGAGATGTTATGGTTTCAGTCTAATTGGCTTCAGCATAAGGAAAATAAATGCTACACTTAGTGTAGTTTTAAAGCAAATGCTTTAATAATCTTTGTTATATATATATGACAGAATTTTGTTGGGAAGATGTTCACAAATCCCCTTCTTCACTTCTACACAAACAAAAAAAACCTCCTGTGAATTTAGATTGACACTCATGTGTTTGTGTGAGTGGCTTAGAAACTTCTGTGAATGTGCAACATTAAGCTATTAGTTTCTGAACCCAAAGTTCTTCCTTTTGTGCCATTATCTGCCCTTCAATATAGGAAGCTGCCTAATGACATGTCTAATTTTTCTGCAGATCCCTTATTACTCAAACTAATTTTTGAGAATGAGACAGAAAGAGAATCAAACTGGTCGCTTCATAGTGTTATTCTAACAGTTAAAACAATTGTTTCTCAAGCTTCAAACAATAGGTAGGATATACAGTTGACATGTTGACATTAACTATCCCAATGCAGCATTATAAAATTTAAACAATTTCTTGTTTATTTTTAAAGAACTTATAGTAGGAATTATTAAAATGAGGAGTCGTCCTCCTTTCCTAAATACACAAGACAAAACCAAACATAAAACCTGCCTGTCATTTTGGATGTTTCTGAAAAATTACAGTAATTAAGAGAAGTAATTTTGTATATTCACTGAAAGTGGTTTTTACTTCTCATTTGTGTTTCAACAGTCTGTGTTCAAGAGTTCACCACTTCTGGGCTGCTTTCTCTTTGGGTTGCCCCTGGGGGTCATCAGCATTATGTGTTACGGAATCTGCACAGCTGATACAGATGGAGTGGTAGAAGAACATGAGGCAGCTAAAAAGGAGAACATTGAGCGGGAGCTCACGGACGAAGGCAGTGAGGAAGAACAAGAGGAGGAAAAGAATGGAAAATACACAGAACTTTCAGATGGAGAGCTTACACAGAAAGACATAATGGAAAAGAAAAAAGACTAATGTGATAGCAAAAGAATTCTCTAGAATTTAAAAAAAAACTTATTTATTGAAGGTAGTCATTTATTGATGATCTTCATGAAAGAGGACCTTTTTGTCTGCATTATGGTAGTTTTGATTTGCATGTATTCAAATTTTCTCAGAAATTGACCCCAAAAAGCCCCATGGATGTTCTCTTAATAGTTTTTAATAGATTAAGAAAGAGCAACTTAAAGGAATTTGCAGATAACAGTTCCACTCTGTTTTTTTGAAGAGCTTTAAATTGTGAAATAATGTATCTTGATTTTAATGTATGTGGTGAACTACTACTAATATAGCCCAGCTAAACACTCATTTGTACAAAATTAAGGCTGAAAACTAAGAAAGATTAAGACATCTGTGAAGTCTTTTAGAACCTAATAGCTAAAGACAAGTTAGCTTTGCAAGAAGTCACATATTCTGTGACTGTTGCAGATGATTTTGGGGGGAGAAAAAACTAAACTTTTATATTTTCTCAAGTTAAATATAAATCATTAGGAGGTAGAGGACTGTTTTACCATGTAATAATTATTGGAAGTCGAGAATGTTTACTTGATACAGATGTGGGAATTGTATGCTAAATTAAGACTTTATTAGTGCTTCAGCAGTTAAAAATATTGGGAAAACTGCATTATAAACCTTTTAGAATGGGATTGTCTGTTAAAAGTTTTGTATGAGTGCAAATGATCTTAAAGTTTTCTGAACCCACAGTATAACTTGGAAGACATAAATATGAACACCCTCTCTGACTATGTTGCATAACTCTCTAATGGCAAGCTTTTAGAATGGTGTAAATTTGTCTTAGTGTTTAATTCAGATTGTTATATATCTTTGATGTAGTTGGTGTTGATACTTCTGTTTGAGACTGTTACCTACTGTGAAGGAGGGAGTTAATGGAGCATAATATTAACATTCATAGAGATTAGTAAGTTTAATGCATTTTCTTTACCTGTTTAATCATAAAATTTGCTTTTAATACAACCCTGTGACTGTGAAAAGGACTAATTTGTGTCCAGGGTTAAAATCTCCAAGGATAAGCTATAAAGCAGCCTTAGCATCGATGTCACTGAGAGAACCAGAGACACAAAACTTACATTGTTCTCCCTCTTAGTATTCATGTTGGGTTTTTGTTTGTGTTTTTGTTTTTAAGGCTATATTACTGTATAGTTCAGATTATAATGTCCTCCTTATAAGGCAGCTTGATCACATAAGAAATTACTACTCTGTAGCACTAAATTAAGGAATTTTAAATAAAAGACATGGGCAAGCTTACATAGACGAGCTCTGTATTTGAGTAAACCTGATGCTGAGATGAATCATAACCAGGGAAAATGTTTTCCTTGTAGGAAAGAAACTTGTTTCTTTTGTTTAAGTAGCTTGGTAACAGCTGGCTTCATGTTACAGTAGAGAGTACAGTAAGTAGATGCCTGATTACAAAGATTTTTGTTATCAAATATATAAACTATCTAAGGAGATTAGGTATTTTTATTTTATTTTTTTTTTTTTTTTTCCCAGAAAAAATTCATTGTCTGACTTTGAGTCCAACTTGTTGTCTTTCAGGAAGAAAAGAAAAAAAAAAAAAAAAAAAAAGAGTTCTTAGAACACTGAGTATTAGGTGTCTGGTTTTTTTTTTTCCTTTTTTGTTTACTCCTGTTTCATTCTCTGAATTGCCTTTTTTTTTCTTTTATTATAACTAGTTGTACACAGTGACTTAAGTTTTCTTGCTTTTTCATTTTATTTGGCAGAATCTTTGAGGTGTAGTTTTAGCATATACTTGGAAGAGTGAGATGCTTTAAAGTGTTTAGAAAGTTTTCTAGTATGATGTAGAGCTCTTGAATTGTTTGATTATTTTTTTAATTTTTTTTTTAATAAAAACCAGTTATTGAGAAGCCTGTAGATTTCTTTGGACTTAGCATGACTTAGTGCTGGTAGTCAAAAGGACTGTTAAGCCAGTAGTATGTTTTCTTGATTTGTCTTTTTTTCTTGAGATTTCAAATACAAATCAATTACCTATTTAATTTTGGCTCAGGCTGGAAACCTGCAGCTTTTGACTTAATGAAAAAACTGAAGTGGAACACTGCTGTTCCTACCATGTTGTGTAATAAAAATAAATACATTCTGGATTCTGCTGCACTGCTAAGAGCTGTTTCTACTATGAGCCTTCACTCTTGCATTTCTTTTTGTTTCTGTTTATAATCAGTAGTAGCTAAATAACTTGCTGAGATATCTTCTGAGATACAGACCTGAATGTGATAAATACTGTGTAAGAAGCAGATCACAGTGGGATCTGTTAACACTGTAACACTTAAGTGTGCTAGAGTTAGGAGGAAAGCACGTGTCTCAATCACTTCTGAAATGTAATATCAATCAGATGTGGACTGCACTGTTGAGAATCAAACTTGAAATGTACTGCCCTTTTCACCAGATCTTTCTCCCAGCTTTACTCAAAAAGACACAGGGAGAAGAGGAGCATGCTAGTCATATACTGGGTGTCAGAAGTGAGGTCAAACCAAGGGTTTTGCTGTGGTCATGCAATTTAGAACTACTGTGGTCAGTAATTTAGAATGCTGTCTTGGGGGGATCTGGCATTTTGGTATGTTGGGTTTTTTTTCTTCGCTCTCTAAAGGTTTCCTAAAGCAACTTCACTGTAAGACCTTTGAAGTCACAAAATAATGCTGCTTTTTTAAGTCAAGTGTAAGCCGTTTGTTTTTCTGTAATAAAAACATTTAAAAAGGCTTGTTTCCTTTGCTTAATTTACACTATGTTAAGCTTAGCTATTGCACATTGTGCAGTAGGCTGTGCTTCCTGGGACACCTGTCGGAAGTGTAATTTAGGCACCGAGCAGTGGAGAACAGAAGTGCAGCTGGTAGCTTTCATAAGGAAAATTAGTTCATCCTGATACCTTCTCATCAATATTTGCAAATTAATTAGGAATCAGAGTTAATATTTACTCATGAGAGTAAATACTAACTCAAGAATTAATATTGCTCATTATTTGGTGAGCAGTATAAAATTAATGCATTTCTGAAAAAGGTTTAAGATACCGGTTCATTCCATTAGCAGACTCCCAAAATCCGAAGAGAGTTTCAGCAGCAAAGGGAACCCAAGGCAGACTGTTCTAGTGTATATCTCCTGGAACAACTTGAGTAACCTTGAGATTTGGATGTGTGCAATCTCTTACTGATGCATTATTGGCTTAGGCTGCTTTAACAGACACTGTCCACACTGTGGTGCTCGCTGCTTAAAGGATGGAAGGAGTATGCTCTGGGAGATAGATCTGCTGAGGTGAAGAGGGCACGGAGTGCTTAATGAAAATTAAGTATTTAAGTAAACAGTTTAGTCCGCTCTGTTTTGGCCCAGTTCCTCTTTTGTCAGCATGATTGAAGAAGTGGTTGTTCTTGGAAGAGTGTGGAGAGTTGTTCTGATGGCCACCAAAGGCTCATCGGTGAGAGGGGTGCAAAACCAGAGTGCGCTTCTCGAAAACTGTTACAATCTCTTGAGACTACAGGTGGCTCAGGTTTGATTATTCTGTGAAGGAGTGGCACTAGCTCTCAAATCTTGGGGAGCGAAGCAGCTTTTTGCTGTTCTGTTCTCATCACCATGTACGTTCCTAAGAGATTGAATGATACAGAGCTGTTGCATGTTACATTGCTGTAGCTGACAATTTTGACAGTATATAGTGTTGAATGCTTTGTTGACCTCTTAACATGCAAGGCTTTTGTAGCCTGCCTAGGCACTGTATGCATTCCCTAAACAATTCTCCGATTTCTGAAATTTTAACCATTTTAAAGGATTACTGCTGCTTTCCTGTATAGCAATTTACTGACATAAAGCACCATTTAGCAGCTGATGTGAACTCTCCTGTTGTTAGCAAACTTTGTGCGTATGCACCAAGAAGTATAGAAATGTTTGCAGTTGTTTAGCAAGGATAAAGAGAATACAAGTATTTTACATAAAGTGTTTTTGAATGGGATACTGTGGGGTTTTTTTACAATAAAACCTGGAAGATCAAGAAGGTCTTTTGAAGAGGACCAAGGAAACCTTTAAGACAATTACTAATGAGAGGAATATTATTGCTTTGTAGCTCCATTTACCCTTAATTATAGACTGGAGAAGAGGGGAGAAACGGCTCTGAAAGAGGTGTGTAACTTGGCAGTTTATTTGTTCCGAAAACAGTTTTGCTTTTCTAGTATGTGTTTCTGCCACTTCACTTTCATTGCATTGCTGCTAGCACTCAGCACCCCCTGTGCCTGGAACAGTGACAACTTGTAGTCTTAGTGCTTTTGGGAATTAGAGATCTAATCAATAATGTAGGATTTGTATTTCTATCTTAAAGAAGTGGTGGGGTTTTTTTAGGAAAAAACCCCCAAAATAATAATATTGCAACAGTTGCTGCAATTTCATTGTGTTTACCTGAATAGTAAATGTTGACTCTTAATCAAATGCAGACAGCATACTGTTTATAGATCATAAAAACTTCAAGTGACAAGTGACTCGTTATTAAACTAAAAACACTTTGATGCTTCACTACCTAATTTTTTAATTCCCTCCAAAAGTTTGGGTTTGATATTTTGTTTGGGTTTGGATTTTTTCTGGGTGGTGGTTTGTTTGGTTGTTTTTTTTCATTTGTTTGTTTCTTTTATCACTGAGTTATTTTAGCTCAGAACTGACTATATCTTTTTAGTTAATTTTTATTTCTTTTTCTTAGTCCACTTCTCTAAAAGAATTTTTCTGAATATCCTGACAGTACACTGTACATTAAGAATTGAGATGCAGGCTGATGGTTTGGATGGCTGAAAGAAAGGATACCACTTAGAAACTACCAAAATATCAGTGTTTTTGTAAGACATCTTTGGAGATTCTTTTTGTCAATAAACATTTAAATGTTCAAGTATCAGAAAGGCTTTGCTGTCCCTAGGCAAAAAATAGGTGGTTCTATGGTGACTGCATCTCAAGTAGGGGAAGGCATGCAGATGGTCTGTATAGAAGCAAAGTTTCTAGGAATGAGTTCCTGTTTGAATTAAGAGATCTTTTACATACAGCAGAAGAAAGCTAAGGCTTCCTTCTCTTCAGTCAATACAAAAATAAACTTTGAGGGTATTTCTTGCAGAAGATGTGAGAAATAGTTGTTGGCCCAGATAAGTCCTTGACAATGCATTAGTTGCTCCTAAACTGGAAAAAGAGATTAATTGCCTTCAGCAGATAAACCCTTAATAGCTGTGTCCGAGTCTCAGTGGAGGAAATAAATTTTGTTGTGCCTTCATGCAAAATTATGCTTTATGCAAATAAAAACCACTTGAGAATTGAATTAAACCTTGAGATGGCAATACTATGGTGCCTATCTTCCCACTTGTCTTCCCCATCTTTTAAAAATAGGTACTTTAAGAAGGAAAAAAAAAAGGGAAAACCAAAACCACAATGCAGAAAAAAATGCATAATTCTTTTCATGGCTCATTTATGAAATCTCAAAATGCTTCAATCATATCCCATATGCTGTGGATTGTAAGAGACAGTGCAATATATTGTGGTGTTAACTTTTTATGACTTAATTGATCCTACTGTGAAGGAAGAAGTATCAAAATGCTTTCAGAGTGGGTTGAAGGAGAGAGTAATTTCTAAAAGGTAAAGGGAAGTATTGTTCTCTGAGTGCCTATGACATGTATTGGAATATGAAAAATACTCTGTGGAACAGATCTTTAAGTAGCTGGGAGCTTCTTGTATCACATTGTCATGATTTAAAATAGAAGGATTTTTAACAGAGTCAAGACTAAGTAATACTTGATTTTTAGAAGGGGATTTAAATGCAGGTACAAATTTTGGCCTAAGCACAGCATATTTCTATTTTTACACTTCACGTCATGTGTTGTTATAATTTAAGTGGTCTGTCTTCAAGAGGGAAGCTGGCAGTACATTCACGTGAAGCTCTGTTGGTTTTTAGTTTTCAGAGAGTACCTGGAATTCGAGCGTAATGCAGAAGCATGGGGTTCTTTCAGGAGGCCAGAACTGCATCAGCTTTAGCTGTCAGAAATCTAAATGCTAAGACATGCTAGAAATAAGATCTTGAGTTCCTAAATTAGCTTTGCAAAAGCTCAGGCAGTGTATGGAGAATTAATCCGATGTAGGCGTTGTGCCTTTGCTAATGGAGAATGATTATTTATGACCTAATCCCAAGAAAGAAGTTTCAAACCTCTGAGTTTTCTAAAATGGTTATGAGGTAGGAGGAATTTTTCATACTGACATCCTTAGCTTGCATCTAAAAGGTGTGTTCTTGGCTAGAAATGTGCAGTAAGGCTCATAAGGGAATATAGTTTGCAATGAGAGCTAAAGGCATGATGATCTTAAAATAAGACTATTCCTCATGTTAAGGTGCAGTGGAGGCTGGGAAAGAGTTATAAAGGATGTGCATAATAAAATAATGAAGCTTGTAATATTCACATTCAAATAATACCTTCCTCTGTCATACCAGTCTTCTAGAAACAGGATTCCTAAGCCTGAGGTTATACCAGGATCTGAAGCACCATGTCAGAAAAAGTGAAAAGTTTCCATCGCACTGGCAGCTGTTTTCACTTCTTCCTTTTAGAAGAAAAAGTGCCTCAGTGCAGGCCCTTGATGTGAACTGGCACAGCTGAGCTCCCTCAACAGTTTCTTTTCCCACATCATTTTCCCAGTAGGAGCTTGACTGTACAAAGCAGTGTCTCTGGTAGCCTCTGTTATGCACTGTTAGACTCAGTGACTTTCAGAAAGAGTTGCATGTTGGCCCCAATGAATATGAGCCTGAAAATTGGCAGTAGCAGAGACTTTAGGAGCTTTGTCTTCGACATGCAGGACGTGTGGTGCTGTGGATAATTTTGATGACCATCTGAAGACATGGGAAAGGAGACTCTAAACACTTGAAGTCATCATTGCATCACTGTGATGATGTATCATAAGGTGAGGAAGAATGCATGAGGTGCAGAGGTAAGCAGACAGAAGCCTGCAGGTTATTTCCTTGCCCAAGTTGATGTGTACTTGTGTGAAGCTAGGACAAGGCCACTCTGTTTTGGGGACAGTGAGTTCATGATCACAGATGTAGGTTAATCTGTGCCTGTTGGTCCTTGGGCAGCGAGCTTGCCCTGTCATGTTTAAATTAGATTGTAGACATGTCATGGAGCACTAAGTTCAGTTTCTGGCTGTCTTCTTTTGACGTGGAGTGCAGTTTTAGGCAAGTTACTTAGGCCATAGTTTCACTGCACTGCAGCTTTAATGACAGTGCTGGCTTGAAGAGTTTCTATCCTCATACATTTGTACACTGCCCTTCAAATTACGGCCACACAGGCTGTTGGAAAAACAGTGCTGGATGAATGAACTGATCCAGCTGAATATAGCTCTTTGGACAGAGCAGCACGTCAGGGTATGAGACAGTAACAAGTGTTTGGAGGCAGCAGCTGAGTGTGAAAACTTTTAAGGACATTTCATGACTAGCTGGCTATGCTGCCTTAGGTATTTATTTCATTTTTTGCTCCCTTCCCAAAAAAAACAAAGGGGATTTGACTGAGTCTTTACAGTGAAAAAAACCAAACAAAAAAAAAACCAAAAAACCAACAAACAAACCACCCCCCCCCCCCCCCAAAAAAAAAATACCCCACAAAAAACCCCATGGGTTGCTATCCCATAATTCCTATTTCAGTAATGCAATAATATTGTTTGTAATGTATCTTATAATATTGTTTGTAATGTATCTTAACCTCCCCTTGCTAGGAGAAAGTAAAAATGGAAGAGGAAACATCTTAAACCTTGTCATGTTAGGAAAAAGGCTTCTTGCACAGGTAAAGGTGGGAAGGATGCACTTCTCAGAGGGTAACTGTGGGCAGTCACTGTCATAGTGATAGAATGACTCACAAGGCTATACATTTGTAGACAAATTCTCCTTTACAGTTCTGAATGTACATTTAAAACCAGAAAATGCTTTTGAGTCCAGACTCTGTAATCCTTTTCACTTGTGCCTGACTACCTGTGCAAATTACTAAAACAGGAGTTTCTTGCCTTACATTATAGTAAGGGACATTGTTTCAGACCTGCATTTCAAGAGAGAAGTCTGTTTCATGTATAGAGAAAGGTAACTACATGAATTTTAAATTGACCTGTCTGGCATATAGCAACTGCAATTTTTTGGGTAGAATTTTATCTATGACAATCTAAGAGCTTTATGAGATGGGTAGATTTAAAAAGTGTTGCAAGAGAAGCTTAAAATACTGTCTGTTAAATTAAAAACTGTCTGCAATCCTTTATTTTGGAAGTGCTCTTCCCAAGTTAAATGAGAACATTGTGGTCATAATCTCGGAGAAGCAGAGGACAAAGTACCAAATATTGTGTTCCTAGTAACTTGACAGAAAAGAGAAAGGCACCTTTAACCAGCAGTGGCCAGAGATGTGCGCTCATGACTAGTGAGAGCCTTGACCACTCCTCTTGGCTGAAAAGACTGCTCTCTCCAACCTGTTGGTCACTTTACTAATTATTTATATTCACTTAATCTTTTGTTTCCCTTTATTTTCCTTTCCTCTAATTTTCATTGTCTCTTTTCCTTTTGTATTTTATCCTCTAACTCTTTTACTATCTCAGTTTCCCCTGCCCTTTTCCAAGCTTTTTTGAATTCTTTTTTCCCTTTCCTACATATTAGAATTCAGAAATATACAGAAAATATCAGATAATGATGGAACAATCTGTAGTTAAAAACTTTCTTTCAGGCTACTGCATGACCTCTCAGGTTGTTTCATAATAATGTTGTTTCCTTAGTGGGCCAACATGCTCAATATGCTAGTATCATGCTTAGGTTTGTTCATTACTTTTTACTGCTGGAGTTGAACATAATAGGATATTTTATTATTGAAATAATAGGAAAGCATGCCACAGGTAACTCATGGATTTGAGATCTAATGGATTTATAGGCAGTACATAAAATATCTTGTCTTTGAATCTTCCTCTTGGGAGTTGTCACATTTCACTCCTATACTTAGAAAACAGGAGAATTTCAGTTTTACCTCTTTAGAGGTTTTACTACAGTTAATAAAGAATTTAAGGCTTCCTTACAATGAAGACCATACAGATAAGCTTTTGTTCATTAATTTTATCTTGACCTTAGATAATAAACATGGTCTTGCAAATTACTACTTTCCCTCTAGCCAATTATTAATTTCTGTGATTAAAATACTGTAGATATAACTTTCCTGCTACTCCTGTTTTCATAGAGTTAATCTTTGGATCAGCAATTGATGTCTATTTAATTAGAATATGGATGCAGAGCATATATTTTTTCAGATTGAAAAAACTGCCCTTTTTTTTTTTTTTGAGGGTTTTTCTTTCCCCCTTCTGTCCTGTTTTTATAGTTCTGAGTGAAATCTAGAGAAAGCAGATAATAATGTGATCTAGAAGTGAGTTATTGCAATGCAATCATACAGCATCTGTGGAAACCACAACGGTTACTGTTGAAGAGTAGCTGATAGGTTGGTTCTCTTGGTGAAGCTATTTTAACTGAGTGTAACTAATGCGTCTTGTTTTTCCAGAATGCCATAACATCTCTTGGATTCTCATCTAGCCAAGGTGTATTTATGGAGGCATCTTTCTCCTTGCTCTTCTTTGTTAAAGTAAATACCAACATAGAAACAAACTACTGAGTCTTGTGCAACTGATTAGCTCTGTGGGTAGTTCTCACAATGAAAATACCTCATTTTTCTTGTTTTAGACATGACTCATGCTTCTGTAATATTTAGAATAATAATTCCCAGTTAATCCAAATAGTTTATGCTTGAGCAGATCTGTAAGATTTCTACAGATTCTTCAAAGGTTTCTACCACTGTACTTTATTACCTTTCTGCAAAGTAAAGTTTTTGGTTTGGTTTTGTTGGGTTTTTTTTTGAGAATTGCTTATTTGTCAATGGTGTTATGTCAGCAAACTTCTAGTTGTGCAAGGTCTAAATTTCTGTGCAGCCTACAGAAATGGAACAGGAAAAATTATGATTTGCCAAACTCTCTCGTATGATGCATGCCCCAAACATCACAAATTAAAAGTTAATTTGCCTGTAGTCGTTGAAGCTGAGTCATTAAGACTGCTAGTTGGTGCAGTTCCTAGTATCTCTGTCTGCTGCAATGGACTGAAATGTTTGATTTTTATATGGTGCTGTTTAGGCTATGCCACAGTTCAAGTCTCCCAGAAAAAAATTGTGTAAGTCTGGTCCTGCAGCGTCATAGTTGAGGTCTGGTAAACTGTGGTTCATTGAAATATTTGAACCATGGTCTCTGGAGATAAAAGACTAAGGTAATATTTTAACAGAAATCAATCTACAAAATATTCAAAGCAAAATAACCTTTCCCTGTCAGCTCTCTGAAACACAGTTGTAAGAAACAGAATTCTCAGATAATTTACGTTTATCTCATTGGTTTTGTCTTCCATTGACTATAAGATTGTTCAGCATCTTTATGTTGTTCTAGAGTAACTTGCTGTGTAATTGTAAATAATCTAAATCTGTCATTTTATAGATCTTATGTATCTAGACAGTTGCAATGAAATATCTTTAAATGTGGACAGGAAGTATAGAAACAACTGAACTGTCTCTAGAAGTGAGACTCTTAGACAAAATACAAATCTTCAAGATAAATTTATCATTAATAAAATAAAATTTCATACCAAAATCACACAGGTAGCAGTGATAATATGCTCAGTTAAATTAATATCTATGTTTTTCAGTTTCCTATATTCACATGAGGGTGATATTAAAGGATTGTTTAATTATCCATTCTGTAAGTCTTCTGAGCTTCAGGAAAAACATTACACTGCTTAATAAAAAGATAAAAATATTATAACTGTCAGTCATTTGTATAATTCAATTTTTTAACAGCATGTGACTCAATTACCAGGGAGGTTAACAGAGGAAATGTAGATTGTCTTTCCTGAAAATTAGATTTAGAATACCAGGGGTGGTCTGTTCCACAGAAAATTAAAAGAACATCTCTGTAGTTAACACTCTGCATTTTTCAACAAAAATCAAGACAGTTCTGGACAGTTGCTTTTGAAAACAGACCATGGATTTTAATTGGCATTTCAAGTCTTAGTCTTCCAGCAGCTCCTCTCTGTTAATATGGTAATAGTAATAAATGCTAAGTCTCTGAACCTAACTCTGTTAATGTGGAATCTTACAACCTTAATCCTGTCCTCCTAGTGCATGGCCATTGGAAGTCTCTGAGCTATAATGACACATTTATAAATAATTCAGTGGAAAAAAGCATAGTGTTTTTTTTTTTTTTTTTAAATAAAATAAAAATAGTGTTTTCAAGTCTCTTACTTGGATATTTTCTCCTTGCAAATGTTCTAACACATTCCCCTCATGATCCTCACTGTTCAGCCCTTTTTGACATACTAGTTACAACTGTCTAGTCAAACCCAGAAGTGGATTTTAATGCTTTATATTTGAAAATAATTGGCCAACACCGTTTAAAATTCTAATATATACATTTGAGAGAACAATAATTGTCAATTAGAAATGCCTAGTAATCAAAAGAGAGGCTACATTGCTTCAGTGAATTGTGGGTTTCATTCACCTCTAAAATAGTTCTAAGTGTTCTGTGTTTAACTGTTAGAGGTTTTAAAGTTGTAATATTAGTTGTAGAGCTAAGTTATCTGCTGCAGACCATTTGTTTGATTTTTATGAACAACTTTCTAAAATGCTCTGATTATGATCTTGAGCTGTCTCTTGAGTAATCCAAAATAATAGCTTAATGAATGCATGCACTTAAAATGGTGAATTTGCTTGAAAATTGCTCTGCTGTGCTGTTCCAAGTGGGCTTATAGAAGGTTGAAGGTGATGACATTGCTAAGCAAGAAAAAAAAAAAATTAAAAAATTCCCAAACCAGCCCTAATCTTTTATTCTGGAGCATTCAATTAGTGTAACTCAATGCATTTGTTTTTACTGTTGTCACCCATTGATGAATATGCTGGTTCTATCCATGCTGGGATACTCTTCAATTGTCTGTCTTTAGGACAGATGCAGCAAAACGAAGTTGATTGTATTTTGATGTCTTAGTTTCACTATCTTTCTCTTCATAATCTTCTATTCTACTTTGTGAATGTATGCATTTCTGGTATGAAGATACTCTGTCCTGTTTTTAATGTGATGCACTATGAAATTGTCATGCGACTGAATTTCTGGGACTTTTTTTTCTTTCTTCTTACATTATATATATTTATTTTTTTTTTACTGAAAGGCAACCTTCAGAGCTGCCTATTAACTTCATTTTTAATGTACACTTCAACAGAATGGCATGTGAGCTACTTCTACCCATTTTTCCAACAGTACTTCTAAATCCCTTTTCTGAGAACTTAGTAAAGCACTATGTTAAAATCTTTAAGCCAACATTCTTCAAGAAAAGTGAATGCCAGTGTAACAGAAACCAACAGTCTCAGCTGCTTAGATGCTTGAATGTTGATCATACAACATAGTCTATGTCTGTATCATGCTTATAATACATAAATGTTAGATAATTTGGCAGTCTGACTGTGTATGTGATTTTCCTGTAGGAACTTCTGGAAAGTAAAAAAAAAAAAAATTACAGCAGGTCTTTCCCTCACATTGTTTTCTATATTTATTGGTTATTTTCTGTGCCTGTTTCACTAAAAAAAAAAAAGAAAAGAAAATCCCCCAGGGGCTTGATAATGCTCTTGCTGAGTTTTAATTATTCTTGGTCTATTTCTTCTGAAATTAAGAGTAAATTAGCCAAGTAATGGTGGACAAAAGTCACCCAAAGGTTCAATCTATGTGACATATATACCTTGACTATATTTTTGCACTTCTGGTTGTAATTAATACTTTTTATTGTATCATGGCAATTAAAGAAGAAGAAGAAGAAAAAAAAAGGCATTTTACTCCAGTTGTGTTTAGATTACCTTTTAAACCCCATGTTTTATAGTGATTCTTAATAAAAAATGAGAAATTAGATTTAAATTCTGCTGTAGCGTACAGTTAGCATTAAATTTTTTGATGATGATTAAAGTCATGTGGATGTTTTTCTGTTTAATGTTTTTTATGTTTAGGTTTTTAAAAAAAATTAGCTGCATAATTAAATTTCTGTTAATTGTGGGAAGAAAAAGTCACAATCAGGTTAGTAATAAGTCTGTAAGGAGTAATGCTATTTTTTTTGTTATGTTCTGTCATTTTTATTTACCCTTATTACTCCAAGTTTTTCTGAGGGTAATTTTTTTTAATTAACTTGAGTGTCAGCTGAGTGTTTCAGAAAGCATTTAACGTGCCAGATGTAGCCAAATTCACAGTAAGTTTCATATTGTACTGATGGATAGTCAGAACAGATTTTTTTTTTCAAAGATCTCTACAATAGCAAAGTATTTGAATACAGATTTTTCATGGTATAAACAAAGATTGATATATGAGAGATTAATTTGTATGAATAAACCCTGAAGCACAAGGAAGCTTTATCTAATTTGCAGCATGTTATAAATGACTCCAAAACAAATTAATATGGTTCATCACTTCATTATGGTTTTCCCCAAATCATAAATAAAAATTGAAAGTATATGGGGAAAATCATGGGAAGTATGTATTTTGGTCACAGTATAGGCAGAATTTAAAGGATTTGGTGGATTTAATTCATCAAAAGATCTAATAGATCTCTGTTTTTTAGCAGAAACTCTATTGAAACTTTTTTACACAAAAGGGAAGGAACAAGTGATGGGGGAGTTAGGTATACATTCAGCATTAGAAAAGGCTGGTAAAGTGTATACCTATCCTAGTATAATATAGAATATGTAATTTATGATAAATATTTGTCCATAAAAATATAAATGGTAAAAGAAAAATACTGTCGTAATAAACCAGTTCCGAGATCTAGATTAGCCGTGATGTTTTGCTAGATTGGAAGCTCTTTGATGTCATAATGAAGGCAGTGGAATTTCAGTACAAATGCATAACCTGTTCTGCAAGAATGATTTGTTGGCTGTGGTGAATGACAGAAGTTAGATAGACATGCTCTTTGAGGTGCTGCTGGGCCTGTTCTCTCTGTGCATGAAGCTTTTATAAAGTGTTCACCATTACTTACGCACTGCTGAGTGGGAATATCCCTATAATTATAGTTTCATTTGTTGAACATCAAACATTAAAAAAAAAAGTTGGTTATTGTGTTGAGATTAAACCATGAGCTGTGTGTTACTCGCTTACTTGTAGTGCTTAATGCAGGTTGTAACTAAGGTGTTTGTAAATCTTGCATAATGTTCTAACACATTACTGTTCTAATCTTGTGTCCTATGTTTTATAATATTTTACTAGGTTTTTGTTTAAATTATATTGCTCTGGAGAGTTATCAGTTTAAAAACATTTTTCCTATCCCAAGCATGAGTAGCAGCCATCACATTTTAGGAATTTCTTCAAAATGGGCAATAACATGCTTCAGGAATATGTATGAACCTGCTTCATCAGGTGAGATTAGTGAAATAAAATGTGTTGCTTTGTGTCTTAACATGCCTGTGGTTTTTATGCAGTATATTAGTTGGCAAATGCAAAACCTGAAATGTAGCAATGCTTGAAGGAAGAAAAACAAATTCTTCAAGAGGAATAATTTTTAATAGATTTGATGATATTTACTTGTACACACACACACCAAAAAAAAAAAAAAAAAAAAAAAAAAAAAAAATTGGCCAAAGATTTTGGAGAAGATGGAAGCTTTTTTTAATCAAACAGTAATCTCTCAGTCCTGCTTTCCTGTCTCCTCCTTCACAATTTTTATCAAGCTTTCAGTGCTGACTTACCCTTTGCTCTTTCCTCTCAGTGACAGGGAAGTTCACAGAGATTTGCTGTAATTGAGATTTTTAAAAAAGATAAAAAAGGCAACACAACAAAGTGGAGGTGCTTAATTAATTAACACTATGATTTTTCACCTAAATAGTGGAGAGAAGACAACTTTGCTGTGAGGACTTTACAATAAGATCTCGTATGATTTGGGAAATAAAATTTCAAGTCACATCTACACTGTTTGAAGTAGCTTCTCCTATATATCTGGAAGCTGATTCTCATGAGTCCCATGAAAACTTTATTGGTGCATTGTTCATAGAACAGATTGATGTGCATCACTTAAAAAAATGCAAGGAAGGTAGCAGTTACCCTTGTGGTCTTAATTGAAAACTAATAAAAATAATACCAAGAGTTGTTTAAAGGTTCCAGACAGAGAGAGTTACATGCCTGTCCTCTTCGGTGTTTATTTAAACTATTATAATAATCATAGATACATGGGTAGTTTTTTGAATGAGATGGACGTTGACTCTCTTTGCACCATGTAATAAGGACAGTCTGATATAAAGGTGTTTTCTCAGATCAATAAAGGGAGAGAAACATGGGAGATTTGTCTTCAAGTATTACCAGTATTAAATAACAAGGTGAATTACCTTTCTCATTTTCTTCTCCAAAGAAGCAAGAAAAATTTGAACTTTTCCCTCGCCATGCTTTCACCTCCAAAGGAAGAGGACAGAGTTTGGAGATGGTGCACAAGGCTGATGACAGCCACTGTCCGCACCCTTTGCCATTTTGCCTTTAATGATTTACTCTTGGAATGATCATTAGCTCAAAAGAAAAAAAAAGCTTCCATAAGCATACAAGACATCCAGGCTCATATCCCTAATTACTATTCTTTGGAAAGATGACAGCACATTTTGCTGTAATTATTGCTCAGCTGGATGTGTGCTTATGAAAGAACAACTCATCTCAGATTATTGTGTAGGATGTTAGGATCACACTCTCTAATGTGTGGTGTTCGAAACCAGCAAAGAATAGACTTGATATTCTTATTGATTTCTAAGCATAGCAAAATTATTTGCAATGGATCTTGTGAATATTCAGTTTCTTTGTGCAGAAGCTGAGAAACTTGATGTCAAAAAGTTTTAAAACATAATTGAAAGCAGGATCAGACAAAGGCATTACTGAAGACAGTCTGCATTTGTTTAAAAAGCAGTAAACCAAGGTTATGGCTACTGTAACTTCAGCATGAAAAGAATCCATATTTGTATGTAGTAAACTAGCCCAAAGCATTTTAATATGTCCTTAAAATATAGTCTTATTTAAAAGCTAACTAGAAAAACTGGAAGGTGTTGCTTGAAATATGTGATACCTGGGTATGTAGATGTCTCCCTGCTTATTTTCATCATGCAATTAAGCTGCCATTCCACTTTTTTTCTACTCGGTTAATGGAGTATTTTTCCTTGTTATGACTGCAGAGTGCCAAGAAGAAAGGTATGAATTGGGTTTTCTTTCTATGTATCAGCTCATGTTTGGAAGGTTTATGAATTTAGAAATGTGTTAAACCAACTATAAAAGTAACTGAGAGCAGGATCTTACTGTGGATTTTCTACTGAAAATAATTCAATATGTGAAAAATTCATCATTATGACTTTTTTTTTATATATATATATGTCAGGTGAAGAACTTGCCTGTGTATAAAGGGAAACAGCACTTATCAAATCATATGATATGATATCTGAATTACTGGTGACATTGGCACAAAAAGATGCATATTCGGTCCTACGTTATTTTTCTTTATAATGCGTAGGAATTTTATTAAGAGTTGTGAAAACAAGTTGTCCATGCCAATTTTCAGGACAAAATAAAGTATGGCCTCATGAAACTAGTACCTTATGCTTCAACTTAGATCATTAGCTTACTTAAAATTCAGTCAAGTGATCATAATGATATTATATACTGCATTCTGCTAAAAAAACCCCAAACAAAACCCCCCCAAACCAAGAAACCAAAGAAACCACACATGCACAAAACCAAACCAAAACCAAAACAACACAAGAAATAAACAACCATTGCTACATCATTCTTAGATTACACTTGTTCACCATGCTTGTTCAGGAGCTGGAAGTACTTACTGTTTCACACTGAGAGACATCAGATGTCTTTGTACTAGTCCTGGCTTATATTTGGACCTCCATTCATACAATGATGTTAGTGTTTGAGTTAAGCTGCCTGTCCCTTGTGATGCTGTAAGGAACTGGAGGTAAAAATCTGGTGAAGGAGCAGGGTTTTAGTTGGATGAGCAATCAGAAGTGGCATGGAGCCTGTTACACCAACCCATGATGATTCTTCCAACATGGGGGAATAGTAGCTATTGCAGTGCACTATTGCCTGCTTCCATCTAAACCAGCACTTCCATCTCTCTTTCCCTCTGACACTTTTAATTCTATGTCTTGTACTGAAAACAGAGCTCCATGTTTCACTAAAATCAATTGTGAATCCCCTACTATTGGGAAAGCTCTGAAAGCTGAGAAAAATGCCAATAGATCAATGTCATTGCTTGGCATTCCAGCAAATGCGTGTGTTTGTCTGCCCAAACCTTCTGTCTAATCATTCCTGAATGAGCAGAGAAATCACCAGCTGTCAGGCCTGATAATCTAAGAAAAGATGTAACAAGTTTGCAAATGAGTTGAAATGTACTTGTTTCCCCTCAAAAAAATGTGACGTTGGAGCCTGCAAATGGGGAGTTGCGCTATTTCTTATTGATGAATGTGTGTGTTTGTATATAATTTTAAAAGGTATAAAGATTTGGGTTTGAGTTTCTGATAGATGGGTTTTCCTTACTCTTCAGACACAATACTGTCTTCTTTATATACACTGTTGTGTATATGTTTGAGATATCCACTGCAGAAGTCTGAAATAGCCAAGAATTTTAAGTGTGTCCCTGTTAGTTTTAACTTAGGAGTCTTTTACTCCCAGCTTTTTAAAATAAAAACTGAACATAACCACATATCTTTTAGCTTCAAAATAAGGAATGCACAGGAAATTTTAGAGATCTTGAAAAAGTTATGTCAGGCAGGTATCAAACTCAGTTTGTCAGTACCAAAATATTTCCTCATCCCTGTTTTTGATATTAGATGATTCCCAGGCAAAAGCAAGAGCTCTTTATATTGTAAATATCAGTACTCAAGACTCTTTCTTCCTACCCCCCCTGGATGAAGATCTGTATTTTAGAACTGTCCCTCAAGATGCTGAGTTTCATTAAAACTTGAAGCTTTACATTAAGTCACAGAATAGGATTAAGGCACAGAATAGGATCCAACTTGCATTTTTCCAGACAACCACAAACCTCCTGTGATCCAACTCAGTAAAATTTCCTCCTTGTTTCATTCTTTGAACTCATGCTGCTCAGACTGAATCTTTTCCAATTAGCATTGTCTGTCCGAGTCAAAGATCCATGGTATCCATTCCATTGCAGGGGCAGTTAGACGGGTGGGTTATAATCACAGGCCTGGTGATTTACAGGTTTCTCTGTGTGGGAAAGTTACTGCTCAGTGAGCTGAGGTGTGAATTTACAGTACTGCTGGTTTATTCCACTTCCGTTTTTAAATACAATTGTAAACAAGCTCATTTGAAAGTGAACTTAGAGTACTCTGAGTAACCTGAGTAGGTTACCTGACAAATTACTTGGCTGTAAAATTCTAGCTGCAGTTTGTAAAAAGGGGTTTGTTTTTATTTTTTTGGTAGACAAGTCAAAATTTTCTTTTTATTGAAACTTATAAAACACAGCATAAATTGCAATTAATAGTTTTATTCTATTAAGTTAACCCGGTCACGGCTGCTACTGTTATTAAGGTACATGAAAAAAAGAGCCAATTAAAAAAAAAAAATACTATGGAAGTGCTACAGAGCAAAGGTGAAGTACAGAAGTACAGCCTACAGCATGACTCAAGTTAGCATTTTACCCATGTTTTGTTCTAAATATGATGACAACATGCCCTAAGCACCAGTGATGTTCTTACTTGCTCTTATGAGGGACACATCCTATAATTGCTTGACCTCTCTGCATTCTGCACATCCTGCAACATTATAGGGGGTGTGTCTTTCTCATTGGCACTGTGGATATTGGGGAAAAAACATTCTATTAAATGGAGAAAAAAGTGGCTTACACAGTTAATGAAAACCCAGTAAAAGGCTAAGAAATAAGAGACCAAGTAGCTTCATCAGAATGTCCTATGGTCCAGCTTGGATGGGAGCTGCCTTGAAGGAGTTTTTTGGTTTCTTTGTTATGAAGACTGGTGGTTTTGTTGTTTCAGAAACCACCTATAATTACTTAATGCTACTAATTTCCTCCAGCTTCTAGAAAGACAAAGCTACCATGTACTGTTTAAAACACACAGGCTTGTCATTTAAGATTTCATTTGAAGTATTTCTTTGTCCTAATTCACCTGTAAATAGGGTGTTGTAACACTTGCTTACATTCAACAGAGTAGCTGCCAGTGCTTTCAGGCTCTTTAATGAAAGGCACCCTCATTGCAAATTGATTTATGAATTTTAAGAAACTTCTAGATTTGTTCTGTAGCAGAGTTCACATGTTAGTTTGTCATCCAATTGCCCTTGTAACATGAAGCTTGTTAGATGTGGATTCCTAACAAATGTCCTTATTTTAGAGTTAACCTATGGCATCCATTTTTTTTCTTCTCTATCCCATTTTCTTGTTAGACAGGAATACTCCTGAACTCTTGGGAGCGAATAACAATGCTGGTTAATGATTTCAAATATCCCAACTTCATAGATTACTTTTTACTCCATCACTCATTGCTATTTCAACTCTATGTCCAGTGATCAAAGCAACACACTTATATGACCAAGAGTAAAAAGTGAACTTTAGTTCTAGTGTCTAGTGGCACATGCTGAGGTTGAGTAGCTAAAAAGCACTGTAGTTACCCCAGTTTTCCACTAGATGACACTTCCACCAAAACACTTCCATCTCAATTCACGTATTTTTCTGATTCTTTCCTTTATCCCCTGTTGAGCTGTCATTTTGTGTTCCTTTTTCTTGCAAGGAATCCTTGGATACTTGATTACTGTGACTTCTCTATTGTTCCTGAATATATTAGTGATGCTGTGGAACTGCATCAGTGCTGTTCACAGGTGTTCTTTCTGTGATTGAGACACCCTGTTCTTCAATCCTCACCCTTTCCTGGTGGCATAATGGGCAATTGTAAGCTATGAGGATTTCAGAGCTGTAGAAAGCACACCACTTGACTTTGTCAATGCTCATCATATGTCAGTCTATTGTAATGCAAGTAATTTATTTTTTTTTTTATAAAAACACCCTGTTGTAAATGGTAAATGTAGTCTGTGCTATTCTAAGGACAATTTACTCCAGAAATTTAAAAAAAACAAAACCCACACCTCTCTCAACCGCTGTTGTATAGCTGCTTGTGCAGTAAGGACCAAAGTCAAGGTAATAACATAATAACCTAAATGGCTTAAATTCTGGATGTGCCTAAATCCTCATAAATATGTTATCCTGCAGAAATTTTGGGCCTGCATCAGACACATCAGCTTCTTTGTACGTTTCAAGGAATGCTGGATATGTAAGATACTGTAGTAACATGGAGAGGTCATCTCGAGTGAATGATGAGTGAAGTGTCAGGGGAAAAGATGGAGGCAGAGGGGAAAGGCACCCTCAGCTGGGACCAAGGTCCCAGCTTGATGTATCTTGCTATCAGGCAGGGAGGGAGGAGAACTGTGTCCACCCACAACAAGACTTGTTGGATGGAGGTCAGCAACCTACCTTGGGAGGTCAGCAATCAGGATGCATCAGTTGTTTAGACAGGCCATAAACTGAGAGGCAAAACCTTTATTTGAACTGTATCTCTGTTTCCTGTATATGCTCAGTCTGCCATGCCTCTTTCTTCAGGGTGGTGGCCCTGTTGCATGGACTACCTGAGTCCAACTCATACAATGCAGGGCTTGGAAGGAAAGAGGTGTAAGAATAGACTGAGTGCACCTAGAGAGCCATCATGCTATGATTTTCTGCCTTATTAGAGATTCTTACTTTAGGCACTAGGGACGGGCTCTAGTGAGAAGACCAACCCATTTGATAGCTGTGAGCTGGCAACAGCAATTGGATGGCTTTTCAATCACTGATAGGCAGGAACTTGGGTGTCTGGGAGGCTTTGCTTTGGGGTTGGGTATCTATATAGGGATCCTGCAGAGACAGGCAGGCACCAAAGTAGCTTCAAGGATCTAAGCAAGTGTACTTACTAAAGTCAGTGACTCACATCCATACAGAAAGTGTTCTGCTCCTGATTCAGGCCTTTATTATTTTGAACTCTTAATTAAGTCTCTTTGAACCAACAGGTGCAGCCACTTACTGGTGTTTTCTTTTATTTGTCACAGGCTTTCATTTACCAAAATATTTTAGGCAGGTGAACTAGAGGTATTTGAGGGGATTTTAATCTATTCTTGGAAACTGCCACCAGCTTTGCTGCTTTTCTGTTCTGTTCCCTGGACACTAGTATGGACATTTGTTTGTAGGCAGGTCTCTGATGGGTGACCAGACCACTACCATTCCCATTTTACAGGTTGATTTAAAGTTGGTTGTGTGTTTATGGCTGCTAAATTATTTCTTATGGAAAAAATAGTATTAGTTTTAATTTTTTGTTTTTCAATGAGTTGACATTTAATAGTCAAATGACAAATAATAAGAAAAAAGAAAGTCTTCATATATATAAGGAATTAATGAAATATTTAGGATTCACATATATTTTCATGTCTGCCTACTGCCTAAACAAATATTACAAACTTCAACTATGAACACATTGAGTATTATGTTCACTTCCATATGTATCAGTCATACAATAATTTTAACCACTCTGTTCCAAACCCACTGCTGATGTGCTGATTTTTCTCTTTGCTCTAATTTCTGTGAAGTTATTTCACAATACCTGAACTGTTAAGTTATGCTTACTAAGTTATTTCACTGTAAGTTAAGCTGTTTCAATTTATGATTTCTTAAAACACTGTCTAGAATCTAGGCAGTTATGCAAATCACTGAACTTCAGTCATCCTGTTCTTTCTAGATCAATGAATGATTGTGGATGTAGGGGTTTTTTTGTGTGTTTTGGATTTTTTGGGTGTGTGTGGGGTTTGCTTTTTGTTTGTTGTTTATTTTGGTTTTGTTTGTTTGTGTGTTTTGTGTGATTTTTATTTTTTTAGATTGAGGTGGGTTTTCAAAAATCCAAATTAGGATAATTTGGCGGAATTCAAAGACTATTTTATGGAGTAAACCTTGGCATAGAGGCATAGAAAGGTAGGAGGCAACTGTAGCAAATGTTCATTTTGGTTTTGGCAGTGGAAATTTCAGTCAATCTCTCTATTTGCAGGCTGATGTCCTCCTCGCCAAGTGTGCAGAGATAATACTGTGTTATTTGCCTTGTTTTGTTTTGTTTAGGTTCCAAGAATATTTATTAAAATAATACATATTTGTGTCAGAATATTTAAATATCTTCTGTTCATAGAAACTTTTGGAAGAATCTCAAGCAGTTTTCATGGTTTTGGGGGAAGGGAAATGGAGTAATCTAAGAGGCCACAAAACTGTGTGCTAGAACATAAATGCATGGAAAGGATAAAGAAATTCTGTAATTTTTAGATTAAATGTTACTGCCAACTTCAAAATCATTTAATGCATGTGCTCTGTATATTTTACAATTTATCTGGGAAAGTTCACTTGACTCTGGAAATTGTTCATTTTACTCTGACCTCCACTTGAAAGGACTGCTCTGCAGACTTTCTAAAAGCTGTGCTTTTTGCTTATATTATAATTAAAATGTCCACTGTTGATCATATTAAGAGAATCTGAATTTAGCTTAAGTCTAGTGTCCTTTATTGTTTTCCTATAGGTGATTGAGGATGTCTAGCCAAAATGGTACAGTAGGTGCTGGGATTTATGGGAACTTCAAATCACTAGAAATAATGGCTTACACTAAAATGTGTTTAGATTCTTCTTGGTCTTAAAATATTTTTGAGACATGACAACTTGTGGGATGTTGAGAGTACTATGCTATAGGTGAAGTACCAAGATCTCTCCCTCCCTTCAGCCGCAGGACTCTCCCTAATAATGCTGGAAGTTAAAATGAATCATTTATGAGCATCAGTAGACACATGGGTGGGGCCTCTTTGTAAACTGGTATTTTGTTGATGCAATATGTGTGACAGCCTTTTAGTTCTGAATATAAATGTTACTGAGAGGAAATAAGGTTGGATTTCAGAGGAGATCAGCCAAACCTTGCAGTGCATCTTGCTGAGGAGCAGGGACCTCTACCACTACTGTGCTTCAGATACTAGTGCATGTAGAAGAAAAATGGAAGGTGAGTGTCTTGAAACTTTGCTATCACTTCAGTCAGTACTGAAAGTGGAACTAATTAAACAGTCAGGTGTAAGGGCAAAAAAAAATTTACATATTGCTGTGTGGGCTCAAGCCTAGGGATTACTTTTATGGCTTAGATTTTTATTTTCAGACTTAATGAGAAAGGAAAAAAAAATCTTTTGGAAAAAAAACCCCAAACCTTTCCTTTTATAAAGGATAAAAAAACTGTGGAGAACTGGTGAAACAACAGCCAATTCTGAGAATAAGAAAGAGCATGGAAAAGAGTACATTTTATTTCCAGCATAAATTACAAAGAGCAGTTTTCAGTATACCCATGCTAGAAGCAATTATTTCACAATGGATACCTGAAGTATTCTCTCTGTAATGAAGGCAAAATGTGAATTGACAGATAAAATCCAGTAACAGGTATTGAAGGTTGGATTTCTACCAGTGAGAGATGTGAAATTGATTAGGCTTTAGTATTTTCTCTGAGCTGGCTTTGCTGAAAAAGGCAATTGTTAGCTCTTTTGTGATCCATTTGTGATAATTAACTCTGATAAGCAAACTGTGGGTTGACTTTAGAGATCTTCCCTGGGAAACATGTAATATCTCAACTCCCTGATGGTCCGGTTCAGCTGGATTGAGTGGATGAAGTGTAGTTGTCCTGGTTTATGAACGCCTCCAGAGGATGGGCGAGGATCTATCAGGATCTTTCAGTGTTCTTGACCACAGGAATTCATTATGTGTGCCAGAAGCACTTTTAATCCTTTCTGTTCAACCAGAACACTTTGTGTTATGATTTACAACTCTCATTAAGATATGAGATTTTCAGTCCAATTCTGTTACTGTTTCTTGTCAGCAGGTATGAGGCATTCTTGAGCAATAGTGATGTAATGTATTGCTGTATTCTTTTGGCTGTTGTTGATAGCGTGCATGTTTTTAGTGTGTGTGGGTAAACCTAGGTCTACATTTATCTGCTAATCTTTAATGAAGAGCTGAATGACCTATTTGTTACTAAATTTAAATGGCTAGATGAAAAATGATATTATTTTTGTTCAAGGAAACAAAGCTGAAAAGTTCTTTTTTAAAAGTTATTTATTCCCTACCCGCTCTCCCCTCCCAATTAATTTCATTTATGAAGCATGTGATCCTGGGAAACTCCACTGGTTTGTCTTAAAATTGTCCCATAGGCTTAGCTATGAGTCTCCTTTGATGTGGATGGGAAAAATTAGTTTCCCCTAAATACCAACTCTGTATTCAACTTAGTTTCAATATAATTAGAGAAGCTGCACTGTTTGGTTGTTCTGTAGGTTTAGCAGGACCAAACATAACCCTTTAAAATTAAATAATATACAAGACTTTGTACTTCACTAAGCCAAATTTCCCAAAGTACTAAGAATCTGTGGCTCCCATTGCCTTCAATTAGAGCAAAACACTTTTGAAAATAAAAAGTTGTATGCAAATAAGTAAAAATGAGTGTAGCCACGCATCCTTCTGGCACCAGGATCATAATTACCCCTATGAAATGACTGATATCCAGGCAGGAAGCCTGAGGGGGGACTAGCTAAGATTTTTGTCAATCTAATCATAGCACCTAGGATATATTGTCAGCATTTTTAAAAATGTCACAATTTGTGAATCCTTCCTTCTCCATTAAGTTCCTCAAAATTGTCTGCAAACCTTTTATGACTTTGTTAAATGCAGATGGAGACAATTGCATTCATATTTAACAATATTTACAAATCTAGGGGGTTATTTATTTGAATCTTCCCCGCCCCCCCGCCCCGAACTAAAAACCCCCCCCAAACACCCACAAATTTCCCGCCTTTCTGAAAACCACCCACTTCTCCGCCTCCCCCCCCTACACCCCCCGCCCCGCCACCCCCTCATTCTTCCTCTACC
>JANHGN010000678.1:0-11968 GCA_024605025.1 Megaceryle maxima | reverse complement strand
CAGGGGGGTTGGACTCGCTGATCTCCAGAGCTCCCTTCCAGCCCCCACCATTCTGTGACTCTACAATGCTGTGAATGCTTTTGTTTAAATTCACTTTAAGACTTCACAGTATGCATGTGTTTAGCCTTCCAAAATTCATTATAAAGAAAAAAGAAAAAAAAAAAAATCACTGAAATTAATTAAAACTTCCTTCAATGCAAAAAAAATAATTTCACACTTCTGACATCTTTTCTCAACCTCTCATGGGTCATAGTCTCCAAGTATTCAGCCTCACATCAGGAAAGAAGGACCAAAATATGTCACAGAGCCTCAAAACAGGGGCAGAACAACCAAACTACGAGTGGCAGAGCAGCTACTACAGACACAGCAACGTGTCCTCATAACATTAGTATTTATTTCCATTTAAACAAATTTTATTACAATTTCAGTAAGTCAGTCACAGCTCACAGGCAATCAGCCAACATCCTGACAGAACCTATTTCTGCCTTCTCGACAGGCAGAATAAAATACACTTCTGCTGTCACCAGACACAGTGAGCTTCTGTATCAAAACATAAGGGGAAAACAAATAAATGTGTTATTAATACGAGATGAGGAAAGCAACACCCGAGTAAGCAACTCTGGGTACTGCAAGCACAGCAGCTCTCTCAACTGGAATAAAATGCCCCTCTTCCAAATTCAGAATTTCAATTTATATTAGAAAATTTCAGCAGTGGTCTAATTCTGCTTTCAGAACCAAGGGTAAAAACCCTGATGAAACAGAACTGAATTAAAGTAGAAGTGATTAGTTTCTCAGCTTTAAAAAGCCTCGGTCAACAAATTCAGAATAATTTTGCCAATATAATTTCCCCATATTTTACTCCTTGAAATATTTTCCAGCATTTCCTCACGTAAAACTGTTCTTTTCTTGAAATTTACTCTGTGTTCTCAGCCTTCTTTTTTCTTTTTCCTTCCTTTCTTCTGGCTGAAACCCTAGTCCCCATTAATTCTAAATTAAGTATATGTACATTGGCATCAAGAAGCCAATGCTGAAATGTTACCTGGAACAAATATTAAGCTAGAAGAAAGAAATATTAACAGAAAGCCAGGAAGCCGAGGATAAACTACAACAGGGACATGAAACGTGCCTGGTTTTTTTTCCTCCCTTAACCAGCATGTGGAAGTTGGCTCAACAGAGCAATATTTTAGAGTCAATTTGCCATTATCTGGGGGAGGGCTGTGGGAAGACAGCTCATACCAGACAACGGAAAATATCTCATTAACACGTAGGCTACAGGAGGCCTTGGCCAGCTCAACTCAGCCTGACTCCAGCTCAGCTATTTAGGTGGATCTGTACTGCACTCATCACTTCTCCCACTGGGCTTTGCTTAGGGCTTGGAAGAGGCTGCTTCAACTCTAACCCAGTGAATAAAACAGAGAACGGGTTACAGTGTGCATCAGAGGGATTTCCTCCTGCCTCCGTTTCCACTTCAGCCCCGAGTACCTTCAAATCTCAGCCACCTCAAATGTTTCTAACTCTTCAGACTTCTTGCATCAAGTGGCCAGTTTCCAAATCAGCTTTTTTACTGTCCACCTTTTCCCCACTCCAAGCCAGACGTTACTTCAGCAATCCTTGCCTAACAGACCCCCCCAGAAACTCATTCCTGTTGTATAAAGCAGCACAAATTAAAAATTGTGTCGTGTTTTAACAGGGAATAACAGAAATCATTACACATAACAAACATACTGCATTAGTTCCTTCTTAACCTCAAAGGAAAAGTAATTTTTTTTTTTCCAGTATCTGAGAAAAAAGTCCTAACATTCCAAGATAGAACAAGCATCAGTGTGGAGCAACAGCACTAAATCTTCTAATAAGAATTACAGACTATTTCATCCCCCATCAAAACTTAAAATATTGATTTCCCTATTTGGGTATTAAGAGTTGAAAGTAAAGACAAACACTCCTCCCTCTTTTTGGCTTTTCATATTTAGTAAAAAGCCAAAGAGGGAGCAAAAAGTCTCGAGCATTGCTATGACCACTTGCTAGGAGGTGACTGTAGTACTGGGACACTCAGCAAAAGTAATGGGAGACAAGTGAAAGTATAAAGTTAAAAGCAGACTAGATAAAGTGCACTAAATATCTCTGCCAGTACTCTTACTTAGATTGATAGACTTAATTAAAGGCTACTTGAATTCTCAGTTAAGTAAATATCTGTAAGCAACTCAATTTAATTCACCCAAGTTCCAGAGTAGCTTTTCTACACACACATTTCATGCAATTTAATTAAGCTATTTTAAAACATTCATTTAGGATAATTTTTCTTAAGCACTTCTTTGGAAACAATCCTATTGACTGAAATAGCTGATGGCTGTTTTACAAAGTCACAGGGCATCGTTCCAATGTGTATAACCAAAAACATCCAATGCCTTGGTAACATATAGAAACATGCACAAACAGAAATCTTCTCTCAGGTGAATTTGGGGAGGTAAACACTGTATTTTAAATAGATATATATTTACCAAAGCTCTAGACTGAGTGTTTAACTGAACGTCTCTTATGTGAGCAGCTGATCACTGCCTTAGTATTTCTCAGTGCTATAGATAAATGAAAAAAAACCCCAACTTCTCTCATACTTCAATTTGCACTATGACAAAAACGTACTTTCTGCTTGTGCAATAAAGCTGGCAGACACCATTGTATTTCACCCAGCCTAAAAGCCCCCAATGTCTTCTTCATTTCACTTTTCCTTTAAACCAATCAAGGCTCATTTTCAACGATGTCATTTCTGTCATTAAGGTTTTTGGGTTTTTTTTATACAACCATTATTAGCCAGCCAGTCCATTTTTCTGAGCCTAACATCTACCACAGATGGGTACAAAGGTCCTTCTTTTGCCAAGAGCTACAATGTGCTGACACTTAAACCTAAGTTTTCTGAAGCAGCAAACCAGCTGGACCATAAAGGCAAGGCTACTGGTAAGAATGGTTTTGATACACACACGTGTCTTAATGCTCTGCGAGGACAACTTTGTACTGAAGTAAAGTGACCTTACACCGTAAAGGGATTAAAGATCATCCACCCTCTGAAAGGGAAAAATCTGCAGAGGACATAATTCTCATTAACTCTACTGCTTTAGTTAAGTCAGTTCAACTTTGAGCTCTTGTCCCTTCAGGGAAACAGCCCAGAAGGAAACTGAGCTCTATGTCTCTGTGCAAAGAAGAATCCACACCCAGAATTCCTTTGTGCAGCCCAGTTTAATTCACTCTGGAAGCAAACCATGCTAAACTGGCAAAAAGGCACTCCAAGTAGAAAACAGTTTTCACGACAGTCTTAACATTAAGAAGAACAACCAGCAAGCTCAGGTTCAAACCCTGGCTAACCTGGCAACAGATCTTCTGCACCGGCGAGTCCGTCGCGTCTGGACGGAAACAATCCCTATGAGGAGTCCCACGGAATGAACTGGGAAATGTTCAGAGAAGTTCAGACATGAAGTTTTTGGTGGGTATGCCAATGTTCAGAACTGACAGTGCTCTTTTAGTCTTGATCTGTGATTTATAATCCCAAAGTCTGGCTTTTGCTCTAAGATAAAGTCACTTTAGTTGGCAGCTGGATCAGAGGCTTCCTACGCTAGTAATTCCCCAACAAGCCACATCAGTGCAAATGTTAACAGATGAAGAATAATAAAATAAAAAGCAACAATTAATAGCATGGAGGGTTAAATGCACTGTAAATACAAGAGCTACCTGCCTCCCTTATGTTCCAACTCTCTGAGGCTGCAGTGTATCCAGGATGAAGTTGAAATTTTCACGGGGAGGATGGAAAATAAGAAATCAGCATTTACACTTCTGTATTCCTACTAAAAAACCCCCAATTCTAACCTTTCTTAGCATCTATTCAGCTTTTATCCTTATTCTTAATCCACCTTAAAAGGTAAGGAAAACCATTGTGATTTCAGTAAATTCCATAGTAAAGCTACACAAGCATTGCAGTTTAACAATTTCAAAAATTAGTGTAAAAACTAAACAAGCATCTTCGGATCAGCCAAAGATCAGGAGGGGAAAAAAAAAAAAGGTCTATCCTCCCAAAACATGAGAAACATTCCTTATCTGTGCAAGCACGGACACCAGCCATAACATTCCCGAGATAGATCTCCAAGTATCACTCACAGAGATGCTGTGCTGATGGACTCCAGTACAAGTTCTTAAAATACAGATAACAAGAAAAAAAAAAATAGAAACAGCTGGTCCAAGATTAAAGGACCTTGAAATTTCTTAGGAGAACAAAAATCTTACAGGGAGGCAGAAATTGTCTAATATTGCTACGAACGTTCACAGCATGATTATTGGTTTATTGTTTTGATTCTAGAAGTATTCCCTGGGTTTGGTTTCTTCCTCCCCCCCCATTCCACCAACTTAACACATTCTGGCAGAAGGAACGACGGCGTTGAGCGTGTGGCACATACACCAGCAACTCAGCATTCCCAAGTGAGCCAGGAAGGATATGTTAACACCTATTATTCATTATATTATTAACAACTGTGCTTTCAGGTGCTTAAGACACACACACAAAAAAGTCTGCATTTAATTTTACAGACATATAAACCCACTGAACTTCCCAAGACTACCCATATGGACTGGATAGACTTTAAGTGCTTGCAGACTCAGGGCCTTAAGGCAAAGGTCAGGTTTTGCATCCTGGTGTAATTATTCAGGACACCGGGCATTAATGCCAGGCACAATTTGTATGTACAGCTGAAAACCACCTAATAAGAGAGAACTGCCCAGACAGCAAACCCAGTATGTAGAGCCAGGCGTACTCGTGCTGTTTTATTGTTTTCAGCCACTAGATGGAGAATCTTTATTGATACAGGCTCCAAAAAACACCCTGCAAGTACTCAAATTCAAAGAACAAACTTCCAGAATTAGTTTCATATTATTTATATAGAAGTGTCTCGGTCTCTCAAAGAATTTCTACTCACCATTAGAATTTTTTTGAGACAGGTAGGCCAGCTGTCCTTTGTACTTTGGGTATCTGTACCTTCAAATTAGAAGTTACTACTTTCATTTTTATAACCTCTTAATCTAATTTTTTGGGGATACTTCCTATCAATTGTGGGAACTTCAAACCACTGAATTATTTGAGGCAGATCTTAGATCTTTACCTTAAGCTCATTTTTTGTGGTACTTCCTATCAATTGTAGGAACTTCAAACCACTGAATTATTTGAGGCAGATCTTAGATCTTTACAAAAACTTCAACACTGGAAAAAAACCATTTTCTTTTGTGCCTCAGTAAATTCCAAAGCATCCTGCAGATGTCAGGAATAGACACAACCAGGGTGAGATTATCAGCATGACTTCAATTCTTTGCAGAGTGCACCCCAGTTAATGAAGGCAGCTCCATGCCTATCTTAAAACATCCCACCTAACCTGATGTGCCCACCTCTTTACAGAGAGAGGGTTGGACCCCTGGGCTTCTCTACACCAGAAACTATCCTCACATGCTCATGACACATTAAGTTACTTCGTGAAGGATCAAGGGAGGGCATTTTCTCCCAGCAAGGAGGTGTGGACTGCAACAAGGTTTATCACCAGATCTTTGGACCTGAACCTGCACAAAAGCTGACTTTGGAGAATACAATTCTATCAATTTGAGTTTCAGTATTTCACTTTTAGGAGGGAGGAGAAAAAAAGGTGTACTGGTATCAAATCATTTTGAAATCTCAATTGGATGGACTGAAAATAATTTTGAGACATTTTTAACTCTAATTTCCCATATGAAGCAGACACCAAAAAGCTGAAAGGGTTTTTAAGACTGTTCAATGTACATTTGTAGCTGCTTTCTAGCTACCAATTCTGTGTGTTGGTCAGGAAGCCTTTCAGATATTTTCTGTACAGCTACTGGCTCAACCTCAGAAGATTTTTTTATGCAGTATATGTAGTAAAAAAAGGATTTTTTTTAAGGACCATAGGTAGGTAAAAAAGGATTTTTTTAAGAAACTTATGTAGGGAAAATATATATATTTTTTTTTAAGGAACATAGGTAGGAAGAAAGGATTTTAAGGAACATATATATGAGAATAACAACAGATCTAGATACCAGCTATTTATTCAATATCTGAATCCCCTTTGGAAAGTTGGAAATAAATAGTATAACTAAAGGGTTGCAACTAAAAAAAAACCCAGTTCTAATAAACTGTCAGATGGGGGAGAGGAGGCGACAAAACAAAAAATTACTATTAAAACAATTGCTAAAAGTTGCTGAATAAATGACAGCTTCTGAATATTGACCACCTACATAATAATTTAGAGCCAATAAGAGCATTTGCATTGATCTCCAATGTAGCTTCATTAAATATTTCAATATTAAGCAGCTATTCCCTAAGTTTCCTTCCTGCTTAATACTTTAATTCTACTTTACTCTGCAGCCATTTGATATTGGGAAGAATCTATGAAATCTAGATTATTTTTATTTCCCTTCTACAAGACTGAAAGGGTAGACAAGATCCAAACATGGGGAATAAAGCTATTTTAAGGAAGTTAGCAGTTTTTTCACTTATACCTCTGAAAGCCCCGATTTTCATTATACTGTCCAAAGAATTTTCTCCCCTTAATAAAAAAAAAAAAAAATTCTCTGTATTCAAGAAAGCAGCTTAATGAACAGTATCACAGATGTCAGTTCAAATGAGCACTGAAATGGCAAGGCCATTAACTCAGTGCAATTATTTAATACGAAATGTTTACCAAAGGACGGATTTTAGAGGAGATAAATTTTCCATGAAGGTTCCCTCTTTAGGGAGCCCTCACAAGCAGGAAGGTTTGGTGGGGCCGGGCTCTACCTCTGTGGGAAGAGACACCCCGATGTGCCACAAGACTCGCCGACTCCAGGGGATGGCTTAGCACCAATTTTGGTATCAGTGACATCATCAGAAGAGCCTGTGGTTCTTCAGACCTTCCAGCATTCATTGCAGGTTTATAAAGAGATGCAGAAAAAAAAAAGTATGAGGGAAGAATAAGCTCAGAACCACAGTATATAGAAAAAAACAACCCTGACCTGGGTAAGACTTCTGTCCAGAGGATTGAGCTACTGAATTTCTAAACCTCATCACCTTGCCGTGCTAACTCTGCCAAAGCAAATATTACTTCACAGACCAAACACTGCAGTTTAGGTAAACAGAACACGATTACTTTTAAGTATGTTGCTAAAAAGTGTATGATAACTGGAGGGGGTAGAGGTCAGGGGTGTTAGAGAAGTTTCTTGTTAGAAATTATCCAAAATGGGGGTGGTGGGGGAGCATAACCTAATACAATCTTATGTTTTCTGAGGAAAAGGCACTAAAATTAGAAAGAAATAAAAAACCCAACGTTATTTAAGTTGTGGTAGATAAAACTGGACTTTTTAATTAATGAAAATTACCTAATTCTTCACTTTCATAAACACCACATTTAGGTTGGAATCTATTATTTGTTCTGAAGGGTTAAAGATACCACTAAATGCAGATTCCATCTCAAACTGAAGTCACGGCAGTAGGCAAAGCGAAGGATGTACACCTTTGAGCAAACTAAAAACCTGGTCTGACAGAGACCTCTCCAAGTTTAAAACCATCTGTACTTTTTAATTGTGAAGAATTAGTGAGGCCTCTACTCAAAGCCAAGTAAAAGATCATTTAGAAACATTAGGTAGTGCAAAAAAAGTGCTCATTTATGTTTCTGGAAGCAGACACACTGCAGAAATGACCTGTCACTGCCTAAATAAGAAAGCAACAGCAACCAAGCCCTGCCTCTTGGAGCTGTGCACACCCTGAGAAACACCAGCACAGCTCTGACATCACCACTACATCACATCACCGACAGCACGCTACGCTAACAGCGTGGTGAAAATCCCCATCAGTGAAATTCCAACCAGAAGAAGACTGCTGAGGAAAACAGCTCAAGCGGTGTACGCCCGAAGCTGCCGCTCTCCTCAGCACGTGGCATGGGCTGCTCTCCCCCAACGTGTCATTTCTCAGGTGGGTGTAGCAGAGCACGGACACTACGCCTGGATCTGTTTTCCTCTGCCCATCACCGTGTTAAAAGCAGCTCTTTGGCAGAAACAAACAATAAACACGGAGGCGAGGGGTGGGAATAAGACACATACCTGACCCCGAGCTCCTCCAGCGTGCTCTGTAAGACACCTTTGCTCAGTGCACCCGTTTCACTGGCAGAAGGAATTAAGACCTTCTAATACCGTAACCTTCAGGCTGAATGGTCTCTGGAAGGGAAAGAGGCTTTGCACTATCACTTTGCCTCAGAAAGTTGGTCACTATACACAGCAGACAGCCCAGGACCAGTATGTGCTACAACAAGCAACTGGCTCAAGGTCAAGAGAAATTTGTGCAAAAAAACCCCAAACCAAAACGCTTTCTTCTTAGGTATTCAGCTTACCTAAACCAATCTTGCACAAAAGGGAATAATATCATTTGGATCTTTTCACTATTTTGTATTTTTTTTTCCTAGTGTGTGCACTGCTCATCTTTTATACACTGGAAAACCACTGTGATCCAGCAGCCCCGGGGAACAAGGGGAGACCCCAATGTTAGCAAAGGCTTCTACTATCAGAAAGCACGATGGCCAACATCAATTATACAACAAGTAATCTGCTTACTTGGAAGTCTTCCAATAGATTTACCTCTCATAGCTACCTAGGGAAGGGAAATATTACAAGCTGCTGAAACAGACCTTAGCCCTGTTTCAAAAGACAGGGATAATACCTTTTTTTTAATTTCTTACCAAAAATACTTATGCAAATCAACTGAAGAGCATCATCTCAGTAGGAAACCGTAGAGCAAGCAGTTCTTCACATCCTGAAAGACTTCCATTAGTACAGTCTGATCCTGTTTTGCATCCCCTCTCCCTCCTCAAGAGAAAAACTAAAAGTAACTCCACAGCTTTAAACCTGCAAGAGCATACGGTCAGAGGATGTTAAAGAGAGACGAGTGATGGATGCAACGGACACGTTTGCGTGGAAGGAGCACGGAAGGAAAGGATGTTTAATGTTACAGTCGCTACCAAGTCACTCCTCGGGGAGGAGAGATGTTCTTTTTTCATCATAAAATACAGATGTTCAAATTTTCAGAGGAAAATTTGAACTTAAATATATTTTTCCTTTCGGTGATCTAAGTCAGGGTTTTACAAACAGGAAGATAAAATAATTTTGTTCAACAGACGACGTTACAAATTATTTTATTTAAAGTCCCAAACGCAAAGGATTTTAGGAAGTCAATCCTTCTGTGCACTTTTGCTTAACGTCTTAACGTGAAGTCTATCGAGCAGCAGGCAAAACTAAGCACTTAACAGTAGCTTTAAAAACCTAAACCTGCAAGGAAACAAGTGTTTGACATGACTTGAAAGATATTTTATTCTTTTTATTTTGACTTGGAAAAAAAAAAATAAATTACGATTTAGTCTTTTAATATGTAAAAACAAAACAAAAACAAGGTAAATAAAATTAATTCAGTAATCAACAACTAAATATCAAGTTTCAAACTAAAGGAACTCAAATACGTGAAAATAAATTTTATTGGCAACGTTGCGTATACAGACAGGTGGTTGTTCTAATTCTAATTGTTAGCTCTGCATGTGTCTCCTACAAGCAGCTCCTGCTGTTCTGCTCAATTCACATAAAGTTTCTGGAGATGTCTGGGACAAGAGCTTCCGTGCACAAAGAGAAATACCCATCTCTTCCTTTCAAAACGAACGTACTGAGAGTGTCTTTACTCTCTAAGCAGCATCACAGCAACTTCAAGGCATTCTTCAATGAAAGGTATGAAGACATTCGAGTTTTGACAAAATAAAGGCACGTATTCTTCCTGCACCAATGAGGCTTTAAGGGTTTGGGGAAAAACTCGAGATAAATACCAGAGACAACCTCAAGTCCTGGCAAACGTGAGCACACGACCGTCATAAACATGGGGCTGAAACCCTCAGCACAGCACCACTGCCTGCAAAATCAAGGGCAACCCCTAAGCAGCAATCCTGGTTACATGGAGCTATAACTGTGAGCTCATCTTTCTTCACCACACCAGTCCAAACCAGTATAGAACAAGTACGTCATGCTGTGTTAAAAACAGCACAGGCAGGAAACCAGCCCTTTTCAAACATGTTTAGCAGAAGATGTGCTGATGGAACCTTTTCAGCTGCAAACATAGATAATTAGCACTCGCTATGTTACTACCAAAGTCTTAAGGTTATTATTTAATTATTCCAAGTGTTATTAATCAATTAGTCCTTTAAAAGAACCTTAACTTTTAAAACCTGTCCTGTAACAACACAACAACTGAAATAGGGCTGGATAATTAAGACACCAAAGCCAGTTACTGTAAAACTGATAATTAAAAAATAAAATAATTTCAAAAACCCACAACAAAACACAACAACTTAAAATATTTTCATCCTCTGAAGGAGATGGGAACCTTTTCCAAATCCACACACAATCTTTTTACTGTCTTCAGTAAATTAACTAGGTGTTTTCTTTGTAACATCTTTACAGGTATTACTGCAAACTGTAACTACTGCCAAGATGACATTTAACGTACAGAATAAGGCTCATGCAGTTTCAGAATCAAATTCTTTGTATTCTAGCTGATTTACAGGGATATTCATTTTAAATATATATTAATAGCTTTAACAAAGAAAATCCATTTTTTTCAAGAGGCACTGCTATAAAATTATTAAGACAAAGGCATTTTTTTGTTTGCTGGTTTAAGATCTTGCTTGAATCCCCAAAATTCTGCACATTTTGTTTGCTTCTTGAGAGCCTGACATCAAGAAGGTACTATACCAAGGTAACCTCACACAAGAGGCAAAAAAAAAAAAAGTAGCAAAAAAGTTCCAAACTATCCCTTTACAACTGGAAAGCTGCCTCCACCAAAGCAATCCCTCACATTGCTAATATCCCTCCAAAGTTGTTTACTGAAAAAAAAGAAAATCTTCCCTTGAGAGCTCTAAAAATAAACTGATACATCAGCTGTATGTCCCATAGCAGGATAAAATTCCTATATTTGGTTAAGTTCACAACTTCCCACTGCACAAGGGTTTAAACAAATACATATATTGAGGGGAAAAATAATTAAAAGCAATAAAATAACGCTTGAATTGCAAATGAGTGAGGGGGGAAAAAAAAAAAAAAAAGGGAAGACCGAGTGTGCTGTCAGATCGCTAATAGGAAGAGAATAGAAAATACCAATCCCGACATGGGTGTAAAAACCCCTTCCCATGACCACACAGGCAAAACAGCACCTCAGGAGACTATTTTTCCACACAGCACTCCCCGCCCAGTAGCAGACATGTGAAAAGCAGCAGCCCCTTTCCATTACCGCTACCTGCGAGCAGCAGAGAGAAAAGAGGCAGTACCAGTGTCACCAGTCCCCGACACTCTCTCCCGCCAGGCAGGGAGGGACAGGGTGCGCTCGGCGACCCCCAACCCCCCCCACAAAATGTGCCTGCGGTGCAGCGTGTGCGCGGCCCGAGGGAGGGGAGGCTCGAACCTGCCCCCCTCCTTCGTTCACGAGAACGCACAAGGCTCGGGGAGGTGGCGGTGAGAAGGGGAACACTCTGCGGGAACGCTGCCGGGGAAGGGAGGGACGGACAGGCCAGACCCTCCGCCTCAATCACCACGCAGGGGTGACCAGCGGCACCCCCGCTGCGGTAGCCAGAGAAGGGGCCAGCACTGAGGAGCCCCGGTAAGGCGGGGGACACCCCTCCCCGGGCCTGAGCGCGGAGAAGACAGCCGGAGAGCAAGGCGAAGACCAGAAGCCCCCAACGGAGGGCCCAGCTCCGGCGTCCCGCAGCGGGAGGAAGCGAGTCCCCGGTCGCATCCCCCCCACCCCCCGCCCCTTTCACCCAAAGTGCCCAAAAAACAGACCCGGTAAGGTTGTTTGGGGGGGGGGGGGGGGGGGGGGGGGGGGGGTGTGTGTGGAGGAAGCTCTCTTGTCTCAAAAATTAAGTGAAAATTA
>JANHGN010000677.1:0-34363 GCA_024605025.1 Megaceryle maxima | reverse complement strand
CATTAGAAAAATTATACATTCTCTATTTTAAGACTCAACAAAAAAGTCCGGGAGAGAAAAGTAAGAAAAAGATGTGATGGAATACAAGCTGTTTTTCAAAATGCTCCTGGGTTTCCATATCCCTCTGTTTCCACATCTGTATAAAAGAGCTTCTTGGAGCAAGGCTGATCCTCCCTCACGCCCTCTTGGCAGCCTGGGCTGGGGGCCAGCTCCAGCAGAGCGCGTGGTGCCACGTGTGGTGTGTCCCACCATGCGTTCACCAAAGGATGGCTTGGAGATGGGTGTGTTGCAGAAGCAGCTCGGTCCCCTGATGTACAGCTCTGTCTGGGTAGTTGGGTTTTGTTCTAATGTTTCTAGGTTTTTGGGTTTTTTTATTAATAATGAGCCAGCAATGTGGCCTTGTGGCCATGTTATTCTGGGGTGTATGAAGAAGAGTGTAGCCAGCAGGTTGAGGGGGGGGGGTGTGTCTCTTCCCCCTCTACTCTGCCCTAGTGAGGCCGCCTCTGGAGTATTGTGACCAGTTCAAGAAAGACAGGGAACTACTGGAGAGAGTCCAGTGGAAGCTGCAAAGATGCTGAGGGGTCTGGAGCCTCTCTGCAGAGGACAGGCTGAGAGCCCTGGGGCTGCTCAGCTGGAGAAGAGCAGTCTGAGAGGGGAGCTGAGCAATGCTGAGCTCAAGGGTCCCTGGGGGTGCAAGAGGATGGGGCCAGACTCCTGTCAGTGGTGCCCAGTGACAGGACAAGGGGCAACAGGCACAAACTGGAACCCAGAAGGTTCTATCTGAGCAGAAGGAGAAACTTCTTTGGTGTGAGGGTGTGGGAGCCTGTGCCAGGCTGCCTAGAGAGGTTGTGGAGTCTCCTGCTCTGGAGAGATTCCCACCCCGCCTGGACCCTGCGCTGCTGGGCCCCCTGCTCTGGGTGACCCTGCTGGGTGGAGCAGGGGGGTGGCACCAGAGCATCTCCAGAGGTCCCTTCCAACCCACACCATGCTGGGATTTTGCGATGTGTATAAATATGTGTGTTCTGAGTTGCTTGTGTAATGCAGCCAGCAGTCTCCTGGTGTTGCTTGGACACATTGTGCCTGTACATGCCATATAACATGGACTGGTGGAGAGCAGGGGGCCGATGGGGACAGAGACTCTTGCTTATGAGGTGGCAGATGGATTTGGTGGCTGGAGAAAGAGATGGACAGGTGAAAAAATCTATCCCACCATCATTACACAGGCAGCAGTGTAATTATCTAATTTTATGCTAGTAAAGCTCTCTGCTTTCTGGAGCTTAGTACCTTCGGGGTGGCACTGTTGAAAATCAGTCCCCATCCCAGGATCAGAACAAATGCCTCTGCTTATTTCATGCTTCAAAAAGCAACAAACACCCATTATTTAGAGAGAAAACAGGGTTTCTGCCATGTGGAAAACTTCCAGTATCACGAAATTTATGCTTAGCCCAAATAGGGTCAGAACATCGATTTCTCGAACTACTTTGTAGAATAGAAATTTCTGAAATATCGATCCAGAAACATCAAAATGAGCTTATTGCAACTCAGGGGGTTGATTTGGAGGAACCAATTATAATGTTATTAAACTGCATTACGCATACCTGATGTTTACGTGACGCGTTGTGGAGGTGATGATGCAATAGACCTTTGGAGACAGTGTCAGGGATTCCCAAGAAAACAACCTTCCCTGTGCTTAGAAAAAGTGGATTATTTGAAAAATACTGAGCTGGCGAAAGGGTGGGAGATGGGCACGGAGAAGAGTTGGTGTCTGAGGTGATGGGGCTGCATCCTACCCGTGGCCATGAATGTGTGCATGGGTCAGGAGGTAAAAAACCCACCATCCTTGACTTCTAATTGTGCCCAGTCTTTTCCATTTAATCCTTGACTGAGTTTGGCATGTTCTTGTGAAGCACTTTGATTCCAGTGAAGCAGCGCGCTCAGTCAAGCAGCTCTTGAGCTGCTCAGTGAGTTACTCCTCTCTCCAAAACTCTTGGAGCATTTTAAGTACTGGTAATGTTGAGGAATCGATAGTTTGTCCTCTGATTCTCAGAAATCAAAGAGAGAGATGGGAAAATCAGATGCTTAAAAAACTATACTTTAAAAAAAAAAAAGTATGTTTTACTCAATACCTAGCATGGAAGGCTCTGACAGGAGCTGCTGTTGCCTTTCTGCAGTCTTCTCCCTTCAGCTGGAGGAGAGTAGATGTTCTGTGAGGACAAGAACCATTGTAGCTACAGGGATCAAAGCTTTTAAGGAGGGCACTGCAGAGTGGGAGACCTAGGGAAGCTGGTGCCTTTGCCAACCTTAAGCCTCACCACTCTGTTTTAATGTGCTGCAAAGACTGGGACGTGGGGCTGTCCAGCTCTCCCAGCTGCCCAAAGGCAGCACGAGGTGTTGAGCCTGGTTTGGGGAGAAGCCGCTACCCTTCCCATGCCCAGCTGGGATCTGGAGCAGCACTGGGTGGGGCTAACAAGTACTGGGTGGCTATAGGGTCTCTGCAGGGTGCAGAGCATTGACTTAGGCTGAGAGCAGTTCTCCTGCATGTGGTACAGCTGCTCCACTGGGGTCCTCCAAGGCCTCCTTGCTCTAGTGAGACCCCCCTTGCAGTGCTGGGTGCAGCTCTGGAGTCCTCACCCCAAGAAGGATATGAAGCTGTAGGAGTGGGTCCAAAGAAGGCCTCAGCAATGCTGGGGGGGCTGGAACCCCTCTACTGGGAGGCCAGGCTGAGAGAGTTGAGGGTGTTCAACCTGGAGAAGAGAAGGCTTCAGGGAGACCTTTCAGGTGGCCTTTCAGGATTTCCAGGGACCTCTCAGAAAGATGGGGACAGACTTTTTAGCATGCTCTGTTGTGACAGGACAAGGAGTGATGGTTTTAAGATAAAAAAAGGGAGAATTAGACCATTTCTCTGGTTTTCTCAGGAAGAAATTTTTGATACTGAGGGTAGTGAGGCCCTGGCCCAGGTTGCCCAGAGAACTGGTCAATGCCCCATCCCTGGAACCATTGCAGTTCAGATTGGATGAGGTTCTGAGCAACTGCTCTAGTTCAAAATGTCCCTGCTGATTGCTGGGGGGGTTAGACTAGATGACCTTTAAAAGGTCCTTTCCAACCAAAAGCATTCTGTGGTTCTAAGGCTACATCTGAAGACCCTGAAGTGCCTTAGTGGGTTGAGGGCTTGTCTCCAAGCACTAGGGAGTACTTCCATCACCACCTGCTCTATACTGGTTACTCAGCCTCCACTGTGCATGTGTCTGAGTTACAGGTTGTCCATGGTCGTGCTGATCCAAGCCTTGGTCCGTGTTTTGGAGAATTCCTCTGGTCAGTGAAGCTGGTGAGGTATTAGTTTTGGTATCTCCCCAAAACAGCTCCTCATAGCTAGCCTATGTGTCTTGGGAAGGTGCAGCTCTCCTGGCTGTGCTCGAGTTCTGTGAGGACTGGAACAAGTGCTGCTGCTTCCCATCTCCATTGCAATGTATTTTTACCCAAACATCACTCGTGTTGTTCAGTTGATGACTCCCTTTTTTTGGTAGTTGTTGTAATTTTTAAGCCAAACAACATACTTTCCCACTGCAATTTGCGCCAGCAAAAAGGAAGGATGAAAATGGCTATTGGTATGAATTGTTTGGTGGGAGATGTGCAAACAAATAGGGGAGCCATAAGGTGAACAAATCACTTTCAAAATAGCACATGGGGGTGGACAGGAGGGAGGTGTGCATTGGGAACATGTAATGTTCTTTACAAAGGTACAGTGACCTTCAGCTGCGTCCTTAAATTGCTGCCAGAGATGGAAGCTGATTTTGCAGAGGCTGAACAGCCTCGTGCTTCCTCTGCTTCAGCCTCTTCTGGCTTCCTCTGCTTCAGCCTCTTCCTGGAGCTGTTACGCTGCCAAAGGCCCTCGCTATAGCACAGGGTGAGATGGAGATCACAGCGCTGTGACAAACCTTGGGGTGGTTCTCACCACCTGTGCCAGGCTGGAGAAACTCTTGACGTGGTGACGAAGATGTGAGCTCAATAGCAGTGATGGTTTTAGCTCCTGGAAAGCAGGGGTGGGAGAGAAGGCGGTTTGGCAAGTGTTGCTTTAGGAGAGGACGATCCTCTTGCCTCTAACTCTGCATTGCATTCGGCCGTCGTTGGGAGGAGCCGGTGCCCAGGCACTGGTGATGCGGCTGCATCGTGCTGGGGAGGGGAGCAGTGTGTGGGCAGCACTGGGAGCTGCTGGCTCAGCCCGTGTTTGGCACATGCAGCATGGGAGGGTCTTGCAGGGCAGAGCTGAGGAATATAGAATAGTTTAGTTGGAAGGGACCTACAAGGATCATCTAGACCAACTGCCTGACCACTTCAGGGCTCGCCAGAAGTTATAAGGGCATTGTCTACCCCACTGTGACACTTCTTCCCATCCAGTTCTGATCAATAGCCTGGAGGGATTTAAAAGACCTGTAGACGTGGTGCTGAGGGACATGGTTTAGTGGTGACATGGAAGTGCTGGGGGAATGGTTGAACTTGATGATCTTAAAGGTCTCTTCCAACCAAAGCGATTCTATGGATTAAAAGCTCCAGGGGATGGAGACAGGAGTGCCAAGCACATGTGCAGTGTGTGCTCAGCACAGTGGTGTGTCTGTGCAAGGTCGTGGTTGTGTGATGCCCACAGAGGCATCGCTCTGGGTGGTGGGTTCCTACCTGGGGCTGTCCAGGCTGAGATGGCTGACTGTAGAAATCCCCGGGTGACAAAGCCCAGTGGCAGTTTGAGGAGGATTGTGTCTTTCTTAAGCATGTGATGGACACCCCCATAGTCAACAGGGTCCCAGCAGCCTCGGTGGGTGCCATGCCTCATTACACTATGGTGCATTGGTTTCTTCTCCCTCCCTTTTGTCATGGTTGGCAGTGCATGAAGGGCTCTTGCTTCATCCTTGACCCCTGATGCTCATTCAATTGAAGCCCAGCTACCTTTCATTTGTCGGAGAGCATTTTCTCCATGCTGGCCATGTGGAACTCCTCTTGCTGACATGATGTCAACAAGGCTTTTTTTGTTTGTGGGTATTTTGGTTGGTTTTTTTTTTTTTTTTTTTTTTTTTTCTTTCTTTCTTTCCTCCCTTCTGCTTATTTTTGCTCCCATTCTTGGAGGAAGTATTTGTAGCATCACCACATACAGCTGGCAACTGCCAGGACCCTCTACCCATGAAGGTAACGTTCCCCCCCTGCTTTTGGCTGTTGCTCCACTAGCAGATGCTCGTTAGTGGATGGACGGGCCAAGCATGGTGGCCAGATGTGGTACAACCACCATGGTGTTGATTGCTCCCATCAACCAAGCAGGGACCACGAGAGAGCTGCGACCTCACCGCGTTCGGTCGCTTAGCCAAAGGCACAGCCCCTTCCTCCTCCTCCCCTCCTGCGCTCTCCTTCTGGCTGCCTTTCAGTAAATAAGCCTCAGCCGCGCGCTTCCCGAGCTCTCCGCTCGCGTGCGTTTCATAGCGCGCAGCCCCAAGGTTCAAATAACTTGCCATCTGTTCGCAGGGGGCCCTGCTGTGCTCGCTCCCGGGTGAAGGAGCTGCAGGGACGGGCTTCCCCTTGCAGAGGCAGTGCTGGGGTGCTGAGCTGCACCGGTGCTGCTGCAGCATCTTTCCCCAGCACCTCCGAGGAGCCCTGCAAGACTGGGTTGGGTTGTGGGCTGGCAGGACTGGGACTAAAGTCTCTTTGGAGACCTTTCCCTGCTTTTGATGTTGGTTTTGGTTTGTTTATTTATTTATTTTTTGCCTGTGATGCTGTTTGCTGGTGGGATCCAGCCGCATCTGCCGTAAATGTAGGGGGTTCTGGGGAGCTCTGCCTTTGAGCTACAGTGCCTGGAGAGGCCTTGTGTTAGAGAATTGGAAGATAACATAGCTGGATGTATAGGCCATCCTCTCTCTGGAGCTCTCCTGGAATGATTCCCACCTTTTTATGCAGGGAGCAGGTTTGATTGTCATGGAATCCCAGCATGGTGGGGGTTGGAAGGGACCTCTGCAGATCACCTGGTGCCACCCCTGTGCTCCATCCAGCAGGGTCACCCAGAGCAGGGGGCCCAGCAGCGCAGTGTCCAGGTGGGTTTGGAATCTCTCCAGAGCAGGAGACTCCACAACCTCTCTGGGCAGCCTGGGACAGGCTCTGACACCTTTGTAATAAAGAGCTTTCTTCTCTCCCAGTGTGTCTGTACCCATGGGCACAGCAGCCAGTCTGCTCTTTGCCAGCACTCTCCCTCCCAGGGGCCCCAGCAGATTTTGGGATCTTGTCTGCAGCCTGTGGGGGTAGAAAAGTACCCTGGGGTGGTCTAAAGCCTCTTGCCCTGGGGAGGCTGAGGACATCACCTTTGGGGTTTGGGGAGAAGGAAGGAGGAGCTGCTCCATGGGCTGGTGTGGCACTGCCTGTGGCACAGGGTGGTCGGGTCGGCCTCTCCCCTCCCTGCAGCATGGGTGGCTTGTTGGAGTCGTCTGCTGCAGACTCTGCAACGGAATCAAATCCTTGTCTAGGATTACAAATGCCTCGTCCTGCATGGCCAGCTTCTCGTTTCACACAAAAAATGGCCCCTGCACCACACTGTGAAGGGTATTGGAGTCCGTGGTCTGGACCAGTTATGCACCCTGAGCTCACCAGGTGCCCGAGGAGCTCCATACAGATCTGATGTGTCTCTGGACCAGAAGATGCAGTGGGGTGATGCATCAGCCTGTAACTGGTGTCAGGCAGAGGAGCTTCAGGGTGCTTACCCCTCGAGTGGGATTTGGGGTGACCGTGGGGCTGGTGATCCCTTCCAGACCTGCACGGGCATGAGGAGCTTCAGGAGCTAATCAGAGGGACTTTGTGACTCTCAGAAGGGAGACAGGACAGAGGTTATGTTCTGCTAATGAGTTTATTCAAGGAGCTGACAGAGGCCAAACCATTTGTTAAACTGGGAGACCTCTGTGGCCTGCAGGACGAACCTTTTGATCCCAAATTTCACCTTTGCTCTGCGAGTAGTTTTATGATTTCCTGTAATTGCCCGTTGTGCAGGTGGGTGGCGAGTTTCATAGGACAATTCTGGGAGGTTTTTTTGTCAGTACTGGGTGTGGGGGTGTGTGAGCGCAAGGAGGGGAAATGCTTAACTATCAGCAAGCTGTGATGTGCTGTGGGGTGTTGCAGTAAAGCCAAATCCTGAGCTAGTGAGCACAGCCCCTGGAAAAGCCCAGGGGTTCCCTTCCGTGCTCGGATCATACTCGGGCTGACTATCTGTGTGTGTTTTGAACCCTTCAAGCTGTAAGTTGGATAAGGGCACGATGCTTCTGCTGGTCTACATGCAAGTTGGAGAAGAGGCAAGGAAAAATCCCAAATACTGGAAAGCAATGTGAAAAATGCAGTATCTGTAAACTTGCAATTTTCTCATTTCTGTGGCTTTGGTAAGACATGAAAAAAGGTTGGATGGGTGACTTTGGGTGATCTCGGTAGAGCTCTTGCCCCAGAACTGAGCTCTGGCTCACACTGTCCAATATGAGGAAGGGGTTATAGGGGTAGGGGTATCATGGTGACTTGGTCCTCTTTTAATCAGTCTCTTTGCTGGTGTTGCAGCTCCCGAGGTGACGCAGGAAACGGTGGAGTCCCTGATGCAGAAGTTCAAGGAAAGTTTCCGCACCAACACACCCATTGAGATCGGGCAGCTCCAGCCTGCGCTGCGCAGCACGTCCGTGGGGAGACGGAAACGCCGGAGCCGTCCCCGAGGTAGGCTCCATGGTCACCGGCTGCCGCGGCCACTGGCTGCTCCTCTGCTGTCCTGGGTTTGGCCACATCCAGAGGAGCTTGGCTGGGGAGGAAGGCAGGAGCTCCTTACCCTGGGGCCCTGGAGGGGACCCTGGAATTCTTCTGTGATGGGGTGAAGAGGGTCAAACCCCACATAGCATCCTTGGATGGTCTATCTGGTGGAGATGCTTAGGAGTGCTGTCACCTCGTGTACCCCTCCAGGGATTTATCCAGGTCTGCTGCAAGTGCTGGATCCCTGCCAGCCACCCCAGTTAGCTGATGTTTGTTGGGAGAGAAATACGGTTTCTTGGCAGGTTTTTATTTTGGATGAAGGGATGAAGTTCATTTTGGCTGTAACTTGCATCACTGGGACTCCTCTTTCCACTTTCCCAGTGCTTGAGGGTTTTTTTGACTTTTTTTTAGGAGGCACACAATGGGTGGAAACAGCATTTGTGGCTCTAAGGGCTGTACATGGTGCAAAAACTTGCTGGGGGCTCCTGGGTTTGATTTGTAGCCTCGATGGCCATTGCCAGCTGCACCAGAGCAACAGGCAGAGGGTGGCTGGGACAGCCCGATGAGCAGGATTTGGTCCGTGCGTTGCCTCTCAGCAAGGGAAACTCCTCCTCCTGCCGCTGCTGGAAGCGGCGATGGCTGTGGGTGAGGCGGTGAGTGCTGGGGCTGTGCAGGGGGTTTGGGCCCAGATTTCCAGCTGAGGAGGAGGAGGATGCATCAGTCCCTCCAGGGATGACAGGCAGGAGGGCCCCTTGACCATGGTTTGCCCAGAGCACTGTGAGTCTTTGTGGCAGCGCTGGGAGCTGTGAAGAAAATACTTTTCTTTCTGTTTACAGTTGGTTTTGGTTTTCATTTATTTATGAGTCTGAAATGTGATCTTTTATTCTGGATACATTTTTTTCTGCAATAGAGGCCTGGAGAGGGCTTTTTTTATTATAGCTCTGCCCATAAATTATTCATTTAGTGTGAAGAAAATGCTCTGACTATTTAACTGGTTTAAATTATTTGGTTTGTTTCCTAGTAGTTCAAATATGTGTTATCTGGAGTTTAGCATGCATGTGGGGGGGTGCTTTGGGGTCCACAGTGACTGTCTGATGAAGTTTTCCTGAGTCCCTGCTCCAGCCTCATTTTTTTGTTTGGTTTTTTTTTTTTTTAATTTCATTTTTGAAGTGCCTGAATGTAAGAGGCTTTATTGGTCACTAATGGAGCAAGTCAATTAATCCTTGAAGCCAAGCTTAGGAGGAGACACAATGTCCGGCTGCAGATGGAGCCTCTGGCTGTGTGGGAGCAGAGTGTGGCCCCAAGCCAGCCTGGATTGTCCCTTGTTTTTGGGGACACCTACCTTCCATCTCTCCCCAGACTGGTGCTCCCCAACCTCCCTGCAAAACCCCATCCATACCATGTCAGAGTGTGACAAAGGGCAGGAGGAAGTCTTTCCAACCCTCACCCCATCACTACTGCCCCCCAGGATCCTTCTGCCTATTTGTGGCCACGAAACTAGTCAGTGCATACCAGGACAAGAAAGCCCTTGGTTGCTCTCCATTTCTGCCCAAACTTTTGTTTCCTCAACATGAGGGTTGGTTGGAGAGACTGGCTTGCACCCAACATCTGCTTGGGATGAAGAGCTGAATTTCATCGAATCATAGAATGGTTTGGGTTGGAAGGACCTTTAAAGGTCATCTAGTGCAACCCCTCTGAGGGGACATCTGCACCTAGAACAAGTTGCTCAGAGCCCCACCCAACCTCACCTAGAATGGTGCCAGGGATGGGACACCGACCACCTCTCTGGGCAACCTGGGCCAGGCTCTCACCACCCTCAGTATAAAATATTTCTTCCCTCTATCTAGTCTCAACCTCTGTCTGTTAAAGCTGGGCTGTCCAGCAGGTCCCCAGCAGCAGGTTTGGCCAGACCCATGTTGGAGAAAACAAACCGTCTCCCTTGGGACTCTTGCACTGGTGGAAAAGGGACCCCTGGGAGCCTGAGCACGTGTGGCTGCCTGGCCACAGATTGTCCCCGCCATGCCTCCCGGGGGCACTGGGTGTGCTGAGTCATGGGCTGGGGAATGCCTTCAGGCACAGGATGTGGGCAAGGGGAAGTGATGCGATGGAGCTGGGCACCAGCACCTTGAGCTGCTCTGGTCCTGAGCTGGTTACAGTGGTCCTAAAGGTGCTGCAAGATGGATGGGGATGTCTTGCTGCACCCTCGTGCTGTGGGGCTCAGCTCTGGTAGAAGTGAGGAGGATGGCTGGAAGGTGCTGCTGTGACTGTTCCCTTGTCTGTGCCAGGAGCAGGATGGGTCCCCACAGTGCTGAGGCCCAACCTACTGTGGTTTCCTTGGGTAGCTTCTCCCAACAGCTCCTCTGTGAGGTTACATGTGCTGTCAGAGACACGGGGAGCTCTGTGTGGCCTTAATGGACAGTGAGCACTCCCGAAAAGCCAGCCATGTCCAGCATCTCCAGGGGAGATCTCACTCCCTACGGCCTCATCTCATCCTCTTCTTTAAATTTCTTTGTACTTGCAGCCGAGGCTGCATCCACACCTTTCCTTACACCTTTCCTTGCACCTCTCCTGTGCTGGAGGTTTTAACAGCCCGCGGTTAATTGTCCCTCGGGCGGTCGAGCGGTTGGAGTGCTCTCGAACATTAAGGTTAAACGATGATATCACAACTCAGGATGTCTGCATTTTACATCCAATTGCAAACACAAACCCTTCGCCTCATTAATCCTTTGCAATCCGTGGGTTGTTGGTGGTTTTTTTTTTTTCCTCCCCCTAAATGAAATTGTGCATTTGGGATGCATTTATTTCCTCCTAACAGCCGCGTGACAGTTCCGCTGATGGAGTTTGCATCCAACTTTGTTACTGAGTAGTGACAAGCCGGCCTGACGGATGCATGTGTGTAATTATGTCCTCACGGTTCGATTTAATTAATGCTTAACCTCATCAGAGCCCTACAGCTGGAGCGCTCTCCCTGCAGGAACCATGCACAGCAAAAGGACTTCCTCTGTTATGGGAGGGCTCCGAGTGCTGCTTCTGCAGAAGGATGGGATAAACCCAACCAGAAAACCAACAACTCAACTCCCCAGCCCAACAAAACCAAAAGTGGGCTAACCTTTGCCTTGCCTCACTTCCCTGCACTAAGTGCATTTAAACTGCTGCCTATTGCTTGTCATTAAATCTGATTCTGTGCCAAGAGTTTCTAACAGCTCTGGGAAAGGTCGTATTTTGCCGAGAAGATTGACTCTAAAAAAAAAAAAAAAAAAAAAAAAAAACCAAAACCCCACCCTGCCTTCTCCACTTACAGTACCGTATAACTTTATTTTGTCTAATGCCTTTTTCATACAAACCTCCTCCCCAAACACTTTTATCGAGTGAAGCACATTTAGAGTTTATAAATAATAGAGGGAGAGCGAGGACGGTAAGAGCTGAGGCACAGGGGGTGGGCTGGAAGGAGGAGATCTCTGCTGAGGGCTGGCAGCATGAGAGGCAAGGATGCTGTGGCCGAGAGGGTTTGGATTTACTGCTTTCCAAAATGCAGCCAGGCTGGTACCCAGAGCATCCCAACCCGGCTTCATCGGAGTGGGGCTTAAACTGGGAAGTGATGCTCTGGGAAAGGTGGGGAGAAGGCCTGAGGATGCAGGTTTGGCCAAATGACCACCCTGCATGCTCACCCCCAGGGCTGGGTGGGATGTTGGGGTGCAGGGCTGGGAGGTGGCCTTGGGGGAGGCTGGGTTGTGCAGAGAGGGGGTCTGGTGCCCTCTCCTGGGGCAGGCCTTTAAAAGCACCCTGGCTTTGAGAATAAATAAGTGATTAATAAACCCTTCTGCCTGAGATGGGGTGTGCTGTTTGCCAGGGCTGTGGCGGCTTCTTGTGTTTTTGAGGTCTTGGCTGTGCCAGAGGTTACCCAGTTACCGAGGGGAGGAGAGCGATGGCTCGGCTGAGCTCACCCACAGACCCTGCCTATGCCAGGACACCTCAGCCTCCTCTTGCCCTGTCCTTCTGTCCCGTACTGCCCACGAAGCATCACATTTTGCTGGGAGGATTTTTGGGGCTCAGCTGGGAGCTTTCATCTCATCTGAGTCGAAGCATCACATCCCGCTCCTTGAGTTGGTCCTTGGTGAACCTTTCACAGCTGTACAAAGGGAGGCAGCTGGGATCAGGGTGATCCCCATTTTCCATGGTGGAAGCTGTGGGGCCATCCAGGATTGTTGCTTTTCTCACCCTGGTGTGTTTTTTAGACGGCATAGGCAGGAGGAAAAGGGAAAATCAGTGAGGAGGAAGAATTCCCATCAGCTGAAACCAGCATGTGTGCGTGTGTACCCTGCTGCAGTGACGGACCAGAGCAGAGCACTTTGGTTTGAAAGGGCTCTTTTTCTTTAGCATTTTTTTTGGTGTTGACTGGATACATTTCAAAAGAAAATGTTTGGTTCCACCCCTCCCCAAACTGCATCTAATTTCCCTTTCTCTGGCCACATTTGGTTTTTCAGTTGACTCATGCTCTTTTTTTAGGGGTAAATTAATTAAAGTGAAGATTTCCACTTAGCTAATTGTATAGCTCTGCATCACCCAGCCAGCCCTCGGTGCACGGGCCTCGCTGCAACACTGGGGAGGTGAGGAGGGGACTCCTTGTCTGGTTTTTACTGGGAAGCCTGGGAACAGAGGGGTTTGTTATGTACCCAGGAGACTGTGTTGCACAGGGCAAGTGAGCATGGAGGTGGAGACAACTGAACGTGGTCAAGCAGGGAGGTCGTGGGCCTTTAATGCTGCAGAGGGTGGAGGGTTTGGCCCTTTTCCGGGAGGGGAGGGATGCAGAAAATCCTTTTGCATGGGCAGTGGGGCTGTAGCTGCAGAGTAGGGGGATGCACAGACACAGGTGTCACCCAGGATGGCACCTCTGGGGACAAATAGGAGCTCTCACTTCTATTACAACATCCAGCTTGGAGTGATTAATTATCCAAGGCCAACCTGGTCTCAGACAGGAGTTCTCTAAATAGCTGCTGTTCTGCATTTATTTTAATTCAGTTTTGCTTTGTTTTCCATCCACAGTTGTTTCCCTGAGATGCTTTGTAACCTCTTGGCTTCGGGGACAGGATTTAAAATGTCACGTTTGCTTTTTTAAATTTTTTTTTTAATGTCAAAACCGCACCTTAAAAAAAAATAAATACACATGGCTTTAGCTAACAAAAAGTCCTTGGGGATGACGGGGCCCCTAATTCCTGATTTTTCTTTTCTTAGTCCCCAGTTAACATTACTGCTACCATCTTTAATTACAGCATAATGAGAGGTGTTTGCCTTGGCACCCCGCCTTGCTTCTCACTAAATGAACATCGTGCTCAAAATAAGCGCCCTGCCCGGGCACCTGGCTGAGCCACGATCTATTTGAATGGATTAACGAGCTTGTAAATCTGCAAACAGGATTAGACGTGAGAGCATCTTCCTTGAGCTTCCCTCGCCCGCATCCCCGCCTCCTGCCCCACTGCTTGGTCCCCAGGTGTTGAGGCAGGAGGTGGGGATGAAGGCAAGGGAGGGGAGGGAGCTTTGAATTTCCTCAAATCTAAATATATAACTGGGTGTTCTCTGCTGTGAGCATCCTCAGCTCCCATCAGGAGCATCCTCAGCCCCATACCCCAGCAAGCAGCCCACCACTAAAGTCAGCCAGTGGAGCAGGCAGAAGAGGTATTGCCCCAAGCATGAGCATCTCACAGGGATGCTTTGGCAAGATTGTAGGGCAATTAAACACGAGATCAGGTTGACAGCGGGATAAGTTGAGGATCAGCGCTCCTGCATCCTACAGGCTGCCTCAGCTGGGCTCTAGGAACCCCCAATCCACTGCCAAGATGTGTTCCAGCACCCTTGATAGCATGAAGAGGTAAAAGCGCAGCCCTGGCAGCCGTTGTCTGCCTCAGGCTTGTGTTTCCAGGCTGACCTCTGCCACCGCGTGTTGGGTCAGAGGAGACGTTTCCGCTGCGGGCTGGGGACCTGCGCTGGGTCTCCCGACTCCTGTATTTATACATCCTGCGCAGTGCTGGGTAATCAGAAAATGCAATATCGCTGTCACCAGCTCTCCGAAGACATCCAGCCTGAGTAATTTAACATGTCAGCGCCATCCATCACGGAGACGCAGCCGGCAAACAAACGCGGAGCAGCCGAGGGGACCAGTGGCTGGTGAAGCGGCTGCTGCCGGTGCCAGCTGCCCAGTCACCTCAGCAGGGTGTGAGAGCAGAGTGAGCACCAGAGCTCACCACCCCGGCCATCCCTGGCCATCTGTCCGCACAAAAGCAACCAGGCCTGGCTCATGGGAAGGTGGCAGAGGGATGTGTCCCCCACCCCCTGTCCTGTCTGTGCAGGCAGCGTCTGGGTCCCTCTCCCAGGCAGAGGAGATGGTTCTGCTGCTGAGCTCCAGGGGGAAAACCCTCCCATAGCTGGTGTCTGTCTCCCAGCCTCAGGCACTGCTGGCAGCAGAAGAGCCCAGGGCAGCCCCTGCTCGGTGGGAGAAGGGGCTGTGCAGCAGAGCTGCAGTCCTGGCTGGTTGCCCAAGGGTCTGCATTAGAAGCGCAGGTTAATTAAGATTTTCCTCACTGAGGCAAATAAGCCTTATTGGTTTTACTGCTCCACTGTTTACTTCAAGACCCCAGTCCCTGGGTGCAGGTGCAGCGTGACATCAGACAGGTGCTGTGATACAGGGGTCTGAACAGGAGCTGGCGGTGGGTTACAATTTGGGGTGCAAGTCTGTAAACCCCCAGACCACATGTCCGAGCACCAAATGCTGCTGTGTTGGAGCACGGACCCCTCCTGCTGCTTTCAGGAGGAGCTGGTGGAGCCTCTTCCTTAACCCGTTGTTGAGACCCTTCCTCCCCGAGGGCACTGCACGGCCAGCTCGGGGCACGGATGGGGCAGGAGCCACGTGCCAAGCTCCTGGCGTCCCTCAGGCTCCTGCCAGCCACCTCTCATCGCGGTGATTAAGGATTTCAGAGGGCAGAAGGCAACGCTCGTTTTCTGTTCTCCTGCCAAGAAGTGGGGAAATTGTGCTTCTGCCTGGAATAAAGGATTTTTTAAAAACAGTAAAATATTTTAATGGCAGTTTAAAGGGCCACTGTCAACCCCCAGAGGCCTCTTTGCTTTAAACACTGTAAGGATTGAAGGACTTCTGCCAGTTACAGTCTGTGTCACTTTTTAAGAGCCTGTCATTCCTCGGTGGGTCTGGTGGCTGAAGTGAGCTGAGGTCCTCCAGCATCTCATCTCACACAGCTCCAGCCTTGGGATGGAGATGCTGGGTAAACTGTGGGCTAGCCCTGCTCCTTGCCACGGCTGTCGGTACTGGCTGCTGCAGGGCAGGGTGCTGTTGGCCACCATGGCCAGCTGGTGGAGAGGATGGGCCAAAGTGGGTGCTGAGGGAGGAAAGCCAAATCCTCGCCATGCAAACGGGGTCCTGAGCGCCCCCCTGAGTGCTGTATTCTTCCCACGCTGCTTGTTTCTGCTGGGTTTGCTTTGAAGCAAACATCTAAAATTCACCGTATTTCACCATGTAGTTGTCCTTGGGGAGAGCAGCTTCTACATTCAGAGGTTTTCTCTGTAAATATATTGCAATACATTTGTAAAATACATTCCTGGGGGTAGAAAGCATCTTCTTACTTTCACACTGCAGTTGGCACCGTGGGCTCGTGATTCTTGATGCGAGTGATAAGGAACCAACAAAATCATGAGTGGCAAAAGTCCCCGATTGCTTCTGGTGATCCCAAGCAGAGCACATGGGTTGGAATTGGTGGGTGCCGGCCAAATCCAGCAGCTTTGCTGAGGAGCTCCCAGCTCCCCCCACCACTGCCCCATATCCCAGCTGACAGGGCTCATTTTTTCCTCTCTGTTGCTTGCAGGTGGGATTGGGTTTGGACGTGCCAAAGGAAACTCTGGGTCAGAGGCGGACGATGAAACCCAGCTAACCTTCTACACCGAGCAGTATCGGAGCCGGAGGCGAAGCAAAGGTACAAACTGACACGGGCAGTAGTGATGCACAAGGGTGTAAGAAGAGAAAAAATGGTTGAGCACCTTGACTGTATCCATGGGATGCTGCATGCCTAGGTTAGGGCCACAATACCAGTCTGTAATGGTAAGGACAGCCTAAGATGTTTGTGTGATGGAGCCCAGTGCAGGAGCCGTAAATACCATTTCCCAGTGATGTTCCTGAGGTTCTGGGTTTCTTTAATGGTTCCTAATATCAGTTCCACTAAACGCATGCCCTGGCTCTTCCCTAAAGCTGCATTGGTGGGTGGTGACTGTGGCCGTCATTGGCCTGGTGCCAGCGCAGCTGTCGGGGGTGGGCACCTTGGCAATTCCTTGCTTGAAACTCCTGTTTTCTGCTCTTTATTTCCCATGCAAAGCATCTGTCGGACAGAAATTTCCCAGCCTTCCTCTGAGCACAAAGGCAATTAAAAGGAACAAATTCAAAATGAGGGCTGGGGCAGGGATTTGTAGACTGTAGTCCCTTTAGGCTTTTTTTGTGAGTTAGAGGAACTGAGAAACCAAAATATCATGCACAGTTTGAAATAAAGTGCCCACGTTTCTTCCGGTCACATCGCTGTGGATCGCTTTTGTTGGGGATGCTCAGAGCGAGCTCTCGGTGGAGGACAGGGCGAGCCTTGCTGCGGCCGCTGCCTTTGAAAAAGCACTGTCAAGAAATAACCACATTGGGAAGCAATTTAAAAATTGCTTTAATTTTGGGTCTGCTCCATCCATTTGTTTTCTGCAGTAAGCCGGGCACCGGCAGAGCGCAGACAGATGCCTGCTCCCACCGCAGCGAAGGCGGCCCCGTTCGTTTCGATGATAAGGCGTTGGGATAAACGCTCGCTGCGTGCTTATTTGAATGTGAAATTACCTCAATGCCTTCGATCAGCTTGATGATTGCACACGGGAGTAAACACAGGCATGCACAGGGGTGACTGTATTGCATTTGTTCCTGCCCAAGGGAGAGTTTTCTTTGGTGGGGTTTATTTTTCATTTCCACGTGTTTTAGAACCACGAGAATCACAGACTGGTTTGGGTGGGAAGGGACCTTTGAAGCTCATCTAGTCCAACCCCCCTGCAGGGAGCAGGGACACTGTAACTAGAGCAGGGTGCTTAGAGCCCTGGCCAGCGTGGCCTTGAGTGTTGCCAGGGATGGAGCATCCACCACCTCTCTGGGCAACCTGAGCTGGGGTCTCACTACCCTCGGTGTCAACAACTTGTCCTTCTCTCCAGTCTAAATCTCCCTCTTTTAGTTAAAAACCATCACCCCTTGTCCTGTCACAGCAGGTTCTGCTGAAAAGTCTGTCCCCATCTTTCTGACAGGCCCCCTTTAAGTTCTGAAAGGCTATAATAAGGTCTTGCTAAGTCTCCCCAAGATCTCACTGAGTTTAAAATGAACTTTTGTTGAAAAGCAGGGAGACAAGTAATGAGTTAAAGTTACCTGCTGCAGCATGAGCACAGCTGAGTTGCAGGGAAAATGGTGCGCAAGAGAAGGAAGAAATTGGTCATGTTGCTAACGGGGACAAAATAAATGGTCTCAGAGCCGCTGGTGCAGGGGGAAGATTTCCCAGGTGCTGAAGTAATTTTTGCAGTGAGCTACTCTGAAATGCTAGGCCGGGTGTGAAAGTCCTTGGGTACTTTGGAAAAGTCACTGAAGTTCTGGATTTTTCAGCTATCACAAGGGGAGTGGGAGATGGTGCACAAGCAAGGTGTGAAAAACTCAGTTTTAATGAAAAACAGATAAATCTTTGCTTTCCCACTGCCTTGACACCATTCCCCATGAGGTCAAGTGCTCTGTCAGTCTCTCAGAAGATGCTCGTGCAGGATGCTGGGTACAAAGATGTTCTTATTGACATATACATTGGCTTTGGGTTGTTTGCTTAAGCTTCCTTGTAGGGCAAATATAAAAGAACAGATAAATGGGAAGAATGCCTTTGTTTTCCTTTGAATAAGCTGTTGTTCACCTGGGCAGCTTTGATGGCTGGGTTTGAAGGGAATTCGGGAGGAAGAGCTGCCTCGCACGGCTGCACAGAGCTGGCTGTTAGATCTACCTCAGTGTTCAAGTGATGCTGTGAGAACCTAGTTTGTTTGTGTTCAGTGGTGGCTAACCGAGGGAATTGTCTTGCATAAAGTCCCCATTGTATTTCCCCTCCTGTCTAGCTAAATTTTGCCATCGCTGCGTCCTTGAAAGGAATTTTCCATTATCCTTTCATTGACTCTTCTCTCCCTCGTGGAAGGAAAGCAATAGCTTAGTGGGAAGTCACAGTACCAAACTCATAATTACAAGTTCAGCAAAGATCCATAATTGGACGAGATCATAACTCTAATAGAGAAGGATGCGTCGTCAGATACGCTTAATTCTTACAATGATGTTCCCTCATTGATTTTGCCATGGTTCTGTGTCACTGCAGGTGCTGTGAGGAAGTTATGAGGTCCGAGGAGAGAGATTCCTTGGGGTTTCTCTCCTTGGTTTAGTTTTTGCAGGATTGAGCATAATTACTGGTACTGTCAAGGCATCGATCCCAGCCGATGCGATGGGAAGTTCCCAGTTAGGTGGCGTGTAGGTTCGGTTTTACTTCAAGCTTTGCTGAAGCTGGCTGGTTAAGTGGTTGTGGGCTCTGCTTGTCTCCTGCAGAAGCAAAACTGCAGGTTTCGTAGTGCCTTGGCAAGGTCTGTTAGAGGGACATGCCCACAGGTAAATACTGAGCAAGGGAGAGCTTGTTCTGATAGCTCGGGAGCTACCAGAACCTGTTGACACCTGGTTTTCAATGCTGGAATACACAGAAAAGTAAATCTGATCAGTCTGGACACAGAGACAGGGATAGCTGAGGTGTCCCCTTCTGTGATCCCCCCACACTGTACCGGACGCCTTCCCAGCTTCTAGCTCTGGTGCCTTATGGGTATGTTCCCCTGTCTTTAGAAAGTCTCCCGACAATTTAGAGGTGGGGAGAGCGTAAGAAATAACACTGTGGAGCCTTTCCTGTGGAGTTTTGGTCCTTCTCTGCTGTTGGGCTCAGCCCCATCTCTGGGGTTTGAGCTGGGAAAGGCAGTGCTGGTCACCGGTGTCTCTGGGGAGCCAGTTCATGCCATGAAGGGCTCTGTTCACATCTGTCTTCAGTGAGGCATCGTTTTTCTTCACCACAGCCCTGTGCCTGTGGCAGCTTTCCATCCTCAGCTGCTTTTTGGTGGGTCAGTGTGATCTTCACTCTGGATGGCAGCGTTGATGGCAGGGCTGCTGGTGTGCACTTCCAGGGGAGCTGGAATGTGGACTTAATGTCCAGCTTTTCCAAGTGAAACAAGTCCTGAGAGAGGCTATCAGGCCATGTGGAGCTCCATACTGAGAGATTGGAGGGACCCTAAGATGGGGCTGGGATGACTGGTTTGCTCCTTTCTGCTGACCCTCATTATTGACTCCATGAGATTTTCCAGAAATTAGTTTTTCTTGAAGCCTATTGATGACAGATTTATGCACCCCAGGATTCTGCCTGCTGGGGGGCTGGCTCTCCCCTTTCCCACTGCCCTGGGAGAAGCAGGAAGCGTGGGAACCTCCTCCCATGCTGGCTGTGGTATGTGGAAGGCCCCCGGCTCTGAGGCTGTCAGTCATCGTGTCTTTCACCAGTGCCAAAGTCTCGGCGAGAGAGAACCTGCCAGTGTTGTAGAGATGCTAATCTGCATCCCCAGCTGCCCATCACGGGCGATATCAAGCTTTGATAATTACTCAGTTCCTCTCTTCTGCTGAGCAGCTCTGGGATGTGTTCAGTCAGGTCCCACTCTGAGTTTGGGTGAAAAAATATTAATAGCAAAAAAGCTCAACCCTAACCCCAGGAGACAGAGCCCTGTGCGCAAAACCTCACTCGCGCATCGCTCCTGAGCCATCCCTCCTACTCCAGGGTGATGGTTGCCTCCTGCAGAGCAAAATATATTCAGCTCCAGGTCTGACTTTGCAGCAGGGAGCTCCCCAGGTCGCTTACAGTGCCTGCCCTATTTCTCTCAAACAGAGACAAAGATGGAGGGGGAGTAAAAAAGCAGCATCATAACTCCAAGGCCATGGCAGGCTTCCTGCAGCAGTGGGCTGGTCCCTCTGCTCGGCACTGCCTGGCTTGTCAAGGACTCAGAGTCCAACAAGCCCCCCTCTGGTGGGAGCGGGGAGGCACGAGTGAGCCTCCCCCACCTCCATCTGCTTCCTCGGGACCAAGAAACATTCTTGCTCTTTTAAAGCCTTTTCTAGGAGAAGGTTTCTAAGGGCTAAATGAAGCAGCACAGCTGATCTGCAGGGCAGGTGATATGCAACTTATTGGGTTGGGGGAAACTGAGGCAGGGAAAGTGATGGCATTGTGTGGAGAACCTACGAGGGGCTGAGCATCCTGAACGTATTTGCCTTAGAGACCTGGAGAGCCTCTGGCCCCTCCTGCAGCCCAGCCATTGTCTGAGCCTCTAGGACCTGCTGGGGGTCCTGTGTCTGAGCCCCTTGGACCTGCCAGAGGTCCCTGTGGCTGCAGGTGAGTCCCTGGGGCAGGACCTAATCTCATTCCTCCCAGCAGGCAGAAAGGTCAGCTACAGAAAGTTGCTGGAAACCCATGTACAGGGCAGAGCACTGGGTGCAAACACAAAGCCATGCTGTCAATACCATGATGGTTGAGATGTGCTGGAGGGTGCCCAGCACAGGTGACCCAGCTGGGATCTCTCACTGGACATCCTCAGCTGGCTGTTGCTCTTCACACAGCTTCTGGCATCTGCTTCAGCTTGAGCTCCATCACCCCGAGCCCACCCCATCCACACTTGGGTCTGGGATCGATCACCTCACGCCTCTTGGCATTGCCTCTGTTAAAAGAGGAGGGGGGAAATATCCCACTGTTTTCACACATATCTTTCATTTGGCTGGTACCTTCCTATCCCAGCAACCTACTGCCATCCTGGGAGAGCTCCCCAGCACCCCAGGGCAGGGGGGACGTGGTTTTGGGATGCTCCTCAGCTGAGATCTCCATGAATGTGGCACCCGTCTGTTTCCATAGCACACGGTGACAGTTTAGACAAATTAACCGAGTCCAATTATGTACCTTGGATTGGTGTCAGCCGCGTGTGTGTGCACGCGTGTGTGTGCCTTGCTGGCTGGCGGAGTCTTCAGAGGGCTGTTAGAGGAATGAGAAGCTGAGCTTTGATCTGCCTCTGTATTTGGTGTTTAAAACAAGGTCTTTTATAAGAGAATATTAGGTATTCGGAGTCTGTTACATATGAGGAAGTTTCGCTTTGATCCTCTCCTGTCTCCAGAGGCAGCAGACACTTATTATTTCATGGGGAACTAAACGAAGTGCAGAATGAAATTTGGGTACCGTGCTCTGTTGGTCCCATGGCCTCGCCAGGGCTGAGTGAACGCTGCGGGCAGCCCATCACCCCATCTCTGCCGTGCTCCTCGGGGCATTGTCCCCCCAGGGATTGCACTGGGCTTGGCTTGGCTCCTCATGCCGGCAGCCTTCAAACTGGGGGAGATGCCATCGGGAATCAAGTGGGAGATAAAAGGCGATAAAGCAAACGTGTTGATTTGAGTTGCTTACAGTAGCAAGAGGGAGTAATGGGTCTGTCTGTGCCTTGTGCTGTCTGTGCTCGGGGAGCCTTCTCTCTCCCCGACAGTGCTGACAGCCCAGTGCCTGTCCCCTCTTTGTAGCTGAGCCCCAGCTTCCCTGGGAAGGTGAAACACAGCCGCTTCCTGCAGGGACAGACGGACAACTGGTGCTGCTGTCTGGTGCACACCCAGTGGGTTCATGGAATGTGGAGCTATGCTGCTCTCTGCGAGGCCAGGGAAGAGCACCCCAGAGGGGACAACCAGTGTCCCACGTGACCCGGACATCTCTAGATGGCTGGGGATGAGATACCTTCACGATACAAGTCTCACCTTTACCTCCCAGAGCACCAGGGTGCATCCACTGCACAGGCTGCACCCCACCCCCTGCCATGCCCTAGGGCAGCAGTGCCAGTGAGGGACACACTGTTCATTCCCAGCCTTTTTCGTCTCTCGAAAGCTCTGTCAGAAGGGCATTTTTTCCACCAAGTAATCAGATGCGGTGCTTTTGCATGATGGCTTATTTTGCTCAGAGAGCAAGCAGGCACTGCATTGGCACAACCCACCCGGAGCCCTCCTCCATCCCTGTTAGACTCCAGCTGTGCAGGGAAGCTGGACTGGGGTTGCTCCAGCAGCCTGTTTGGTGCCTAAGTCCTCAGTGGCTGTAGCTACGGGGGGGCACACACACCCATGCCCAGGGTACAGAGATTTTGGGAAGAGGGGCCGCTGCGGGATGCTGGTTATAAAGCATGAGCTGGGGAGCTGAGGGGTCCACAATTAAAAAGGTCGTGAAGTCATGGCAGCTGCAGGCTCTTTAACTTCCCCTGGACTGTGCTAGAGATAACGCCTTTTACATCTGTTCCTGGAGGCAGCGTGGGTCTTGCTATTTATTTATTTATTTTTTGATTGTATCTGATACAGCCTCAGCGAGTAATTGAGTGTTTGAGAGTGAAAAATTATCTCTCCGGCTTGGCCCTTATCTTGACAGCAAAGCAGCACTTTTAATTTAATTTTGTTCAGAGCATGTGGGTAACAAATTCCACTAATCGCTCTGCTGTCGCCCTCCGCATGGTAACGAGCCTCTTGTTTCCCAGGAAGCGGAAAATAAACACGGTGCTGGATACAGGCGGGAGGAGGGCGAGGGGTAGCGCCGGCTGGGAAATGAAGACGCGTTGTCGGTGCCGGTGCTCGGCGCGCCCGTGACGCGATGGATTCGTCTCCTGGCTGGAGCAGGAGGAGGAGTGGGAGGAGGCAGAGGGTGGTGGATGTCACACTGTGATGGTGAAGCTCATTCTTGCGGTGAGCTTGGCTGCAAGGGAAACTGAGGCATGGAGGGGATGTGTCCCAACTGCTGGGAGCTGTTGCAGAGCAGAGATTTTTATTCTCACCTTGTTTGGGTCATTTTGTATTTATTCACAGAGTCACAGAATAATGGGGGTCGGAAGGGACCTCTGCAGATCATCTGGTGCCACCCCCCCCGCTCCATCCAGCAGGGTCACCCAGAGCAGGGGGCCCAGCAGCGCAGGGTACAGGTGGGTTTGGAATCTCTCCAGAGGAGGAGGCTCCACAACTCCCTGGGCAGCCTGGGCCAGGCTCTGACACCCTCACACTGAAGAACTTTCTCCTCATGTTCAGATGGAACCTCCTGGATTCCAATTTGTGCCCGTTGCCCTTTGTCCTGTCACTGGGCACCATCCTCCTGACACCTTCCTTTTAGATAATGATGAGCATTGATAAGATCCCCTCTCAGTCTTCTAGAGGGAGGGGAATGATGTTTTGGTTGGTTGTTTTGCACATCTGACTTTGGAGATCCCAGCCCTGTTCCCAGATGCCGGGCAGCAGCCTGGCTCTGCCTGCAAGGGTGGTGATGGGAGAGTGGGCAGGGCCTGGCTGGGCAGCACAGTGGAGGGAGGTCCACCAGTGACAGGCAGCTCACTGGTGCTGGGGCATCTTCTGTGGGGTCCTGAGCCCTCCCTGGCAGCCTGGCCTCCATTGCTGCTCTCTCCCAGTCTCTGAAATCTATTCAATTGTCTGACCAGCCCTTTGCTTGCCGAGCACAATCCTCCCTGGGCTGTGACTCAACACAAGCTATTTCATAGATAATGATTACTTCTTTTTCTCCTTTTTCCTGTAGGAATAATGTTTTCGTTACACTGTATTGAAAATTGCTTTCCCTCCTCCTTAAAATGAAGCCTTCCACTCAGATTTGCCTTTATGTTTGTACATTGTAAAATTGAGACTCATTTGGAATTTAAAACAAAAAAAAAGATCAGGCCTTAATTCTGGGAGAAGTGTTTTCATTGATTTGTGTGAGAGAAAATTCTCACGCAGGCAATCTCTGCCTTTAAATATGTCACTGTTTCTTTAATGTGATTTTATCTCGACCAATTCAGCACCAAGAACATGAAAGCAAAACTGACTTCATTGATTTTAATTGTCCGTGCCCAGAGAAATGCAAAAAAATGTAACAGTGCCAGGAGAGCAAATGGGGTTTGCACAAATTCTTCCCCCTGTGCCGGGGAAGGTCTTAGGCATTCAGGCAGGAGAACCTGCCCTTGGTCGCTGGGGCTGGAGGTGGCGATGGGGCTGGTGGTGGTGCTGCTGGTGATTTGTGACTCTGCTGGAGTTTGTGACTCTGGTAGCGATGAGGCTGGTGGGGCAGGAAAGACCAGCATCTCAACCTGTGTCGCCTCGGTCATCTCCCTTTCCCCCCTCCTCTCTGCCACCCCTTCCTTGCCCAGCCTTAAGGGCAGCATCTCCCTGCGAGCTGCAGGCCCAGTGTTTTAGAGCAAAGGGGGAGCACCACCGGCAATGGTATAAATAGGAAGTAAATAAATTTATTCCATTTGTGAGGCATTACAACTCCAGGAACATGTTAAGAGCCAAGGCTCAGTCCACTGGAGGAGCAGGAATGCTCTCCGGGGCGAGTGGAGCCGGCTGCGGTGCGCACCAGAGCTCAGACGCCAAACCCTTGACCTTGCTGTGGGGTCCAGCAGCCCAACCCCGACCTCCCCACGGTGGCTGTGCCACCCCTCAGCACCCTCCTCTCCCTGACCCTTTTCTGCAGCCCTCTGTGCCGTGCTGGAGGACGCCCTGCTAATTGCTAGTGGGTAATTCATAAATGTTAATAGTATTAGTCTGATTCAGCGTGCGCTTAGTGAGATCAAATCCTCTATAAATCCAGAAGTGTCTGATCTCGCCCTTCTGCTGCACAACGCAGCTGCCTTTCCTCCTCGCTTCCCCTCCGTTCCTTCTTGTGTGCACCCTCTCTGCCTTTATGGAGGTGAGAAGAGCCTCTCTGGGGGTCTCTTCTGGCATGGGGTGAGCAAAGCCACCACTTTGGGACTGATCCCCATCCTGCTGACCCTGGGCATGAGGCTAGAGACAGTCCTGTGCCCAAGCCCTGACCTGGATCCAGACCGTAGATGTGAGCATCTTCACTTGGGATTTGTCCAAGGCAGCGATGGAGAAGGTGACTGCTCGAGAAGAGGCTGAGGCCAGGCTTTGTAGAGAAGGTGTGCAATGAAGCGCCTGCTCGTGCCTTCATCCTGCTGCTCAAATGCTGCCTGGGGGGTTCACTGCATCAACACCCATCCCCTTTGGAGGGAAGGGCCTCAGAGTGGTGCATGAAGGCTTGGTGGGGACCATGGTGTCTGGCTGGAAGGAGGGTGTTCCATTCCATGCCTGGTGTGCTGCTGAAGAAAGAGAGACCACGCTGACGTGGAAGGGACGGGGAGGCCCTGGTGTGGGGCAGGGAGGGGGGACGGACAGCGCTGCTTCACGGGGGTGCTCTGTGGCAAGAGCCGCCTGCCAACACTGCTGCTCATCTTAATTGCCATTCGATTTGATTCAGCATGATCTCCCGCTTGCAAAGCACCTTGAGATGTTTCTTGTGTGTGAGGCTGTCCTGGAAACGCCGTTGTACCGTATTCGTGAGCCTCTGCTGGAACATAAAGAAGGATCATTAGGGGCACCCAACTGCTCCGACACGCACTGGGAGCAGCGCGGGGATGCCGGGGATGGGAGAGGGGCTGCAGTGGGCTCGCTGCTCCCCGGGGGTGCCGCTCGCCAGGCGCTTCTGCATGCGGCACGACACGGCACCACGCGCTCGTTGCTAAGCAGTTCAGGCACTCGCTGTTCTCCCGTTCGGTTTCCCCAGCCCCGGCTTCTCCGGCTGGTGGAAATACATTTTAATATCCGAGTAGCCGCGAAACGCTCTGTGTTATGTTGTTATTATCTCCGGGGGGGCGGGGAAGATTGCAAAGCACTTGGCGTTTAACACCCACATATGGCTAACACCATGGGCTGTGTGCTGATAAAGATGGGGTAATTAAAGTTTATTTTTTTTTATGGACTAATCTCCCAAGCATGTATTTACGAGCCTGATTTAGAAACATCATATTACCAAGAGCACGGGATGTTTGTGTTGCTTGTAAACCCATACGTGTTTGGAATGTACCTTTTTGGGTTTGTGTTGGTTTTTTGGTTTTGTTTTTTTTTTTTTTCCTTCTTCCTAAATTCAGGCAGCGCTGCCAATATTGAAAGAAAGGAGCTTGGAATTTTTGTTGGGGTTTTTTGCCCCCCTTGTCCTTTAGGTGGGCAAGGGAAAATGTACCAAGTGGCGAGTAGTTACCTGCAGAAGGAAATGATACTGCAAAGGAGACACGGTGCATTTGGAGGGGCTGTTTGCAGAGTGTTTACACCAGTGCCTTTGAATTTATCTTTACCTTGCAGCAGGTGCAAAACCTTCAGGGGGATGCGGTGCTTTGCAAGCTGCTTCTGAGCTGTCTGCAGAGGGACCTGCGACTTCTCCAGGAGGACAGAGCTGGGCTAATTGGCACTGGTGTTTAAGAAGAGAAAAAAAATCCCATGTGGGAAAAGTGGTGGTGGCAGGAACCCCTCTGACCACACTGCTGGCTGCTTTTCTTGTGTTATTACTAAGCTGCCGTTACGGGATCTCTAGCAGGAAGCACCTCAGATGTGATTCCACTCTAAAATGGAGCAGTTGGCCTTTCCTTTCTCCTTGTTTCTCCTGGTCTTTCCTTTGTTCTCCCAGGCTGCAGGGAGAGGTTCAGAAAGAAGTAATTTCTTCTTCTTCTTCATCCTCACCCTGTGTCCTGATGGATTCTCGTGTGCAGGCTCCCCAGATCTGCCTCCCACAGGAGCTCCCGTGGGCCATTGCTTTCCCCCCAGAACAGCCCAGCTGAGCTCTCGGGCACCTGCTCATGCTGGTATAACCATCCAAAATGCAACAGAAACATATCTGATTAAAAATATAGAAAAGTCATCTCAAAATAGGAAGGTTTTACTAGGGTGGAGGAGCCTAGGGAGTGAGTTTGGTCTCAGATGTGCTTGGTCACCACCTTCCTTTTTGTCTGTTTGGATCCCACAAGATCCAGATGAAAACTAGTGTTGGCTACTGAGGCTCTCAAGACTCCTGAGTCCCATCAACCATCCATGAAGGTCTTGCATTCCCTACCAGGCTTCCTTCTCTTGGTAGAGGAGGTTGATGCCAGCTTGTTTGGTGGACCTGGCTTTGGAAATCTGTACTTAAACACCTTCCTGAAAGCCTGGAAATGATAAGGAGAGGAGGGAAAGGACAGGCTTCAGCCAGGTAGAGCTCCCACCTGCGGTGTTGTGGTTTATGTGGTGCTGCCTGAGCTACTGGGCTGGGTTTTATCCCCACTTCAGGTTGGGGAAGGAATGGATGCTTATTTTGTCTCACCTCTTCAGCAGGAGCAGGAAGCCCTGGTGAACCTGCTGAGGTTGGTTTAGTTAGCAGTGGCTTGCTAAGAATACAGTTGCTTGTGTTTTTTTGAGGCCTGGGATGAAGCTATTTATCTCCAGATGGGTGTTTACACCAGGTTGGTGTTCTACACTCCAGCACAGGAGTGCTTCTACTGGAGCATCAGTGGTCTGAAGAGCAGGCAATGGGATGGAAAACAGGAGCCATGGCCCCCTCTCTAAAGAATGAGGGAAGGATCTGCTTTTCCAGCAGCCTCCCTTCAAACCTGGCAGCAAACTGGCCATGAGCAATAAAGAGCTGAGCTGCAAATCCAATTTCTGCTCAAGCAGAAGACCCATTGTTTTGGTTCAATTGGTCAAAGCCAACATCAGGCAGTTCTGGAGGTCAAGAATTAGCACTGTGATGGAAACGAGCAGAGAACGGAACGCAGGGGAGTGAGGAAGGTAGTTACAGCAGACTTGTAGCACGTTGTGCCTTTCCTTCAGCAACCAAGCTCAAACTCGTTGAGCTGTAATGGGTTTTTTGCTGTTTCAAGCTCCTGTGCCACTCTCCTCTTAGTCACAGGGAAAGAAGCAGCCACATGGACCAAAGGGGATGGGAACTCCCGGATCCTGCTCCTCCAGCTCCACTCTGGCTGCAGGGTGGTGAAAGCTGCCATCATACCTGTGATTCAGGCTCTTTGTGAGAGGGGATAATACTTGTCTAACTCATAAGGGATTTGTGATTTAATGTTTGCAAAGCACTTTAAGACCCTGGATTGAAAGGTGATTTATAATGGTAAAATCCAGTGTTCTCTGGTCTATTGTATACTTGGCTGTGTCCAATTACTCTGATGAAGGATTCTTTCCTTTTTTTTTTTTCCCTTTTTAATTTATTTTTTATTAATATTTTTTTCCTTTTTTTTTTTTTTTGTTTTTTTTTTTTTTTGTTTTTGTTTTTGCATTCACGTAGTGACTTCAAGCAAAGGCAGGGTTTGTGGCAGGCACAGTACATCCAGTGAGAGGATGAGTTTGCCTCCCAAGGAGGTGCTAACTTATGCTGTTGGTATGAATAAAGATGGGGAAGAAAAAAAGGGGATTGCAAGGTGAAGGGCGCTGGAGATCGGCAATAAAGCTGTGAAATGTGTTTAGATGGCTGTTTAGATGATGCACGCATAAGGAAAGTAAAAGATGCTTCATAAATAACCAATTTGCATACTCCTGTTGGTCACGGTGATGGGGTTATTTTCCAGTAGATCAGCCACTTCTGTCCTGCAAATGCTGGTTGGAGCATCCACGGTGCAGGCTCCATCCTTAGGCTATGGATGCTTTGATAGGGCACGTTGCCCTGCCTGGGAAGTGCAAATGGTGCCGAGCAGGAGATCCCTGCCCTGGCACCAGCATCTCTAGCTGCAGTTTTGGTCAGATTACAGGGTGTGCAAGTGCTAACTTGCTGGGTGTATTTCCCATTCAATTTTCAAACTGATGCTTTACAAATCTCGTTTTCCTGATGAGATGGCGAGGGCTGGGGAGCAAGGGAGGAGAGGCTGGATTGGCTTGCAAGTATAAATAAGTGTTCTCATCTGAATCCTGAGCAGGGATGTGTTTGGGTCTGCTGGGAGCTCGGTCATCTCAGCCGTACCGCAACAGACTGTGCAGCAGCTGGGGGTTCATTGCCAGGCTGGGTCCTCCCCTTGGCATCACCATACTCCTCAACTGGTTCTTAATCGGCATCCCAGGCATTGGAGGAGGGAACTGGCTGCTCTGTGAGGTGTCTGTCATTAGCTCCAAGCAAAGCAAAGTGCTGGTGGGAGGTGTCGGGCTAGGTGGCTGTGGGGGATATGGCGCAGTCAGAGCAGCAGTGAGGCAGCTCCTGGGTCTGGAGGGGCTGAGCAGGGAGGGCTCCATGCCCCAAGCTGCGGTCTCCAGGGCTGCTCCCTTCTCCAGTGGTGGGGACCTGATTGTGACCTGGTGGGGTCCAGCGGAGAGTTTCTCCTGGTCATCTCCATCAGTGGAGGTTGTCCCATCTGGACACATCAGTGCTCCTGGCCTGCGTCACAAGAGCATCCAAATCTGCTAAGGCAGCCAGGTCTCTCCTGATAATGGTGTTGCTCAGCTTCACCCCCTTCTCTGTGGAGTCTGGGGCTTGCTGTGTCCCACCCAACTGTGGTTGACAGTTACTCAGTCATCTTAATGCCACTCTCTCCATGAGAGTTTCCTGGTGGGTTTGTACCTGCTGACAGCCTCTCTAGACCTGTGGATGCTTGAGCTTTTCATTGGCTTGTTGACTTTTACCTGATACTTCAAAGAAAATCCAGATAAAATAGAAGCCACTGACCAAGCCTGGGCAAGTGTGCAGATCTGAGTGGAGCCATGGTGTGGCAGAATGCCCCCAGGCTCATGGGACTATTCCATGGAGCAGACATCCCTTAGCACTGGTGCTAGACATGTGGCCTTCAAGATGAGGGATGTCAGTCTGAGAGTGTCCCACATGCCACGATGAGGGGGGCTGGGTGCCTGCTTCAGAGGCTGGCTTTCGTGTGTCAGAAAATACTGAGCTGCTTTGTGGGGGATGCCATGAGCTTCTGCACCCAACAAAATAAAACTTGTTTTGCAATATCTCCTGCCTGTCAGAAGCAGCTGGCTCTATAGATGCTTTGTTGTTCAGTCTATTCCCCCTGTGATGGCTGAATATTTGTATATATATGTGTAAATAATTAACACTCATCAGTGTTAGATTTCTTCTGGTGATGTTAAGGGAAACCAAATGATGGCACGGTCCAGGCAGCCCTCAGATTTGGCTTGATTATTTTTTTGTGACTTGCCAAGATGTGCCAAATAAGCTGAGGCTGACAAAAGTGATGGAGGCTTTGCTGGGGGAGCCTGGCAGGGGTGGTGAATGGCTCTGGGGAGGAGGGGTTCTCAGGGAGGTGGTCTGTACAGGGCTCTGAGCAGGTTTTCTGCCTCTTCAAAGAAAATATTGTCCTCAAGATAGATGTAACTCAGCGAGTGAAACAGTATGAATGTTAAAAGCCCAGCCAAACAAGGTGTGGTGGGACTGATGAGCTTTGCAGACCTCAGGAGCTCTTCCAGTGCTATGGAGCTAACATCTTTGTTTCCAGTGCCTGCCCTTCCCTGGGCCTGGGGCTTTCCTACATCCACACAGGGAAGTAGGGAGGCTGAACAAGCCCCTGGTACAGCTTTGCCTTTTGTCCACCCACCCCTCTCTCTGCCTTCCAGGTTCGATGAAGAGCCCCGTCAACAAGACAGCGCTGACCCTGATCGCGGTCAGCTCCTGTGTCCTGGCCGTGGTCTGTGGCTCCCAGCTCTCCTGCCCGCTGACCGTCAAGGTGACGCTTCACGTACCCGAGCACTTCATCGCGGATGGTAAGAGCCTCTGGGGACTCGGACCTCGCTGCCTCACCATGTGTGTTTGGGACACGGGGGTCCCTCTCGTTGGGAATTGCCTGGCTGCGTTTGGCTGCAGGGATCCCCTTTCCCAGAGGATCTAAGTAAAGCTGTGAGCCTGAGGCCAAAATCTTAATCATGTCTTTCTATTATTATTATTTTATTATTATCACAGAATTACAGAATGTTAGGGCTTGGAAGTGACCTCGAAAGATCATCGAGTCCAACCCCCCCTGCCAGAGCAGGTCACACAGGAATGCGTCCAGGGGGGGTTTGAAAGTCTCCAGAGAAGGAGACTCCACAACCTCCCTGGGCAGCCTGGTCCAGGCTCTGTCACCCTCACCATGAAAAAGTTTCTCCTTATGTTTACATGGAACCTCCTGTGTTCCAGCTTGCACCTTTTTCCCTGTGTACTACTATTGGATGTCACTGAGAAGAGCCTGGCTCCAGTTGTTGTTAATATTATGATTAATTGTGTCTGAAGGATATTCCTGTTTTCATCCAAGCTCATTGGCAAGCCCTGGGAGCCTGCACAGCCAACTGTCCTGTCCTGCATCAGCAAAGCTGCTCGGCCCAGCCCCTTGCAGCAGTGTGGAGTGAAACTGCTGGGGTTTGAGCAAAGGCAGAGAGGCTTTGAAAAATTAGATGAGGGCTGCTGTCACTATTTATTGCTTTCTCCAACTGGGCTCCTTGTGTTTGTTGTGTTTCACTGACCTTTTCTTTATAATGTGCAGTGAGCGTCAAGTGCAAGTTTTCAGTAACACGAGGGCAAATTTCATTTTCTTCCAGCAGACGGGACCCATTATTCAGTCGGTTCCAATTCCTCAGCTCCTGCACTTGTCTCACTGTTTGGGGCATGTGGAGGGGATGGGTTTTTCTCTGCCAGAAACGTGCTGTGTGGAGCCAGTGACTCACCAGTGGCTGGGATGTCCCAGTGCAGCCAGCTCCTGGACAGCCCCCCACTTTGGGCGCTGGGATGGAGTACAGCTCTTAGGGGATTAATGTTTTAGGGGAGAAGTAGATGGTTAAAGATGGTTAAAGAGGGGCAGCAGCTGGGAGTGATGGAGAGGGGCTTAAACTGTCACCCCATGGTGGGGAAGATCAGACCGTCGTGTTTGAAGTGGAATTCATAAAAGTAGGGAGCTTATAAAAGGACTGGAGAGGGCCTGTTTACAAAGGCCTGGAGTGAAAGGATGGAGGAGCAAAGGTTTCAAATTAGAAAGGAGTGGATTTAGATTAGAAATAAGGAGGAAGTTCTTTACCACAAGTGGTGGAGCACTGGGACAGGTTGCCAGGGAGGTGGTTGAGGCCCCATTCCTGGAGACATTCAAGGTGAGGCTCAACAGAGCTCTGAGCAACCTGCTGTAGTTGAGGATGTCCCTGTTCTCAGCAGGGGGGGTTGGACTAGATGACCTCTAGAGGTCATCTGGGTCCCTTCCAACCCAGGCATTTCTATGTTTCTCTTCATCCCTCCTAAGGGTATTTTCTTCTTGGCTGTGCTACATGTTCTAGGATGTTGCCTGCACTTCAGTGCTGACAGAGCACATGCTCACCCCAGCCCCACCACTGACCCTCTCTGACCCCACTTCTTGGTCTGCACCTAACAATGCCTATGGGATGGGCGTTGTGTGTAGCAGGTTGATTCCTCCGTGCTTGTGTGTGAGGCTGTCCCTGCTCTGATCCCAGAGGATGCTCCTTAGCTGCTGGAAGTTCCAACCCAGTCTCCAGGTACATGGGCCATCCCAGCAATCAAAACTTGGGCCTTAAAGGAAAGAGGAGGAGAGTGTCTAGTGGTCTCAGGCTGGAGGAACTGAGCATCAGCGGAGTGGAGGTGTGAAAAAGGTCTAACTTGAAATAAGGTACTTACTTGTGTACACCTCGACCTGCTTCTAAAAGACTTTAAGGATTGATTGTCCAGGCTGTACATAAATATTCTGAAGTCTTCACAGATCATTATTCTGAGTATCTGGAGAACAGAAACTCTTTTTGCACTTGGGAAATGAGGTTGCTCCAGCGTTTAACTCGTGTCCCTTCAGGATGGGCACTGGCCAGTTCATCACTCAGACTGGGACTTCACAACTAATGTGGGTTGCTGAAGACTGGCCAGGAAGGCAGTGATGGAGAGAGGACCTCAGCATCCTGCCCCCAGCCTGCAGTTCTGGCCCAGGGAAGACAGCGTGTCCTCGAAAAAGAAAGGAAAACAAAATGCAATGTGACTCTGCAGAGTGCGAGTGAAAAGCTGAGGCTGTGCTTGTCACCAGGAAGGGGGTGTCAATGCAGATTATGCAAATGTGGAGAACACTCGAGTGGAAATGGCAATGAAATACCAATAAAACAGATTAATATCTTTGAAACTGGGGAAAATAGGATGATCTCCAGTCCCAACTTAATGACTTTTCTGAAGAGAAAGTGACAAGAGGACTGGTAAAAAGGGTTTGGAGAAGAATTAAAATGAGCTTTGTAATGAAACTGTAAAATACAATTACAAACTGCAAAAACTTTAAAAATATTTTTTATGAGAAACAGTCAAATTCTCCCCACAGAAGCAGCCAAGACATTTTGCAGTGGCTATCACTTTTCCTGAAATCTCATCATTTTATGCGATGGCAGAGTCCCTTGCCTGGAAAGAGAAAAGCTCTTAAAGTTGTCCCTTCTTTTTGAATAACAACAAATCCCAAGGCAGCACCCAACTGGCAGCAAAATATAAAACATTTTAAGACATTACAGAACTGAGCTGGGTTGGGAAATTTTAATGAAACCCAGGAAAAACGTGGCTGGCTTTGTTTGCAGAGCCTTGGCACCCAGCATCTTATGCTGATGGAAAATCGGGGATTTGCTCCTCCTTGGTGATCTCCTGGTGGATTTAAACCTGCTTTCTGCCTGGCTGCAAAAAGGGGGCTGGTGTGGACATCCCCATGACAGCAAAGTGGTGGTGGAGCCTGTGTCTTTAGCCTGGCAGAAGCTGGGAGCTTTGATCAGTCTTAAACCAGCCTCTTGCATGGCACCCGCTGGTGCACACTGTGTCTCCTAAACCTTGCTGTGCATTTAAGTCACCTGGCTCCCAAAGCTGTTCTCTGTTGTGTTTTGCATGATGCTAAGGCAGGGATGGTGTGTTCATAGGAGAAGCTCCCATGCCAGAGGACGGTGCCCTCTCATTCCTTTGTGGGATGCTGTATTTCAATAGATGCTGGTAGCCAAGGAAAAAATCTTAAAGCAGAGCAGCTACCAACACCTCTGCAGGAAAAGCCAAATAAAGGCAGAGGCAGAAAGCAGTTCCTCTCTGAGCAGACGAAAACTCATCTTTGAAGGGAACTTTAAATAGATGCCAGCCAGCTCCATCATGCCAGGAACCAAAGCCAAGTTGGGAAAAGGAAGAGGTGGGGGGGAAAAAGCCCCACCAAATATCTCCAGCCTTGGAGGAAAGCAGCTTTCCCCTCTGCAGTGAACGGTGGTGTTAGAGAAAGAAGCTGCCTAGTCCTCTGGAATAGCAGACTGGGGAAAGAGCAGGGGAAGGACTGGGACCAGAAGCCAATTGGCAGCAAAGGCTGTGAGAACATACTCCAAGCAGCAGTATTAATAACCAGCCTGACACTATTGCTCTGATTTCTCTCTCTTGGTTCATTTTTTCCCTTTTGATCATTTGATGGGGTTCCCCCCCCCCCACTGCTCTTCTCTCTAAGCAGGTACTGCCTCGTTTGTACAGCTGCTCTGCCTTCAGTCCACGGGGTGGCCAAATCCAGCAGAGCCTGGCAAAAGATGCCGTGGCTGACAGGGGAGGGCTGGGGACCTCCTGCCTCTGACAGTGGGAGCACATCCTGTCCTCCTTTATGCTGCTGCACGGTGTCATGTAGGGCTGCACCCCCAGCAGCGTGGGCAGCAGGGGAGGGGGGGATCCTGCCCCTCTGCTCCCAGAGCTCTGGGGAGACCCCCCTGCAG
>JANHGN010000676.1:95801-111310 GCA_024605025.1 Megaceryle maxima | reverse complement strand
GGGGCCGGGGCTGGGGCGGGCGGGCGGCGCGGCGATCCGGCGATCCGGCGGGGGGCGCGGGGAGCCAATGGGCGGCGGGGATCCGCCGGCGCGGCTCGGGGGCCCCTGGAGGAGGAGGAGAGGAAAAACCACGGGATTGAGCTCTGTCAGTGGCGCTCGCTGCTTCCAAGGGGGAAGTGCCGGAGAATAATTAATGTTTTTATTAAATTTGGAGGGAATTTTTTGCAGCCGATCGCCGCGCGTGGCCTTCAGGTGGGTCTTCCCCGCAACTTTGTACGCCGCCCCGCAGGATTGCGTGGTGGTGGTAAGCAGAAGTGATCCTGGGGGAGAAGGTGGCTTGGTGTGTGTGGTGGCGGTGTGTGTGGGGGGGGTGGGGGGGGCGGTGGGGTGCGTGTGTGTGTGTGTTCGTGTGTGCGTGTTTGTGCCTGTGGCTGGCGGGCGCTGCCGCCGCCGCTGCCGTGAGGTGCGCGACGAGCCCCGCCGTTCGCCATTACGAGTGGAGCACACGTTTGCAAGAGTCGGGGCTGCCACTTGCGCGGATCGCCCGGGGGATACGGCGAGGAGTGTAAATAAACCCCTGCTTCTCGCCTTTCTTTCTGCTGCTGCCTCGAAGTGCTTTTACTCCGTGTTTTCCTGGCAGAAGCGTGTAACCCAGGTGAAGGCAGAGAAGGGAGGGTTGTTTTTATGAATGAGACTCTTTGAGGTTAATTAGCTATGCAAATTCAAGCAGTTCATTCATGATTTTTTTTTTTCCCCCCCTTCACAATCTAAAAGCCATCTTGTATTCCCCTCCAGGCTGATTGGAGTCCAGATCCCGAGGAAATCTTCAGATCAAATGCCCAGTAAATAAAATACTAACCTAAGACTTGTGGAAGAGCTGCAGAATGGATGGATTTTATGACCAGCAAGTGCCTTACATGGTCACCAATGTGAGTGATCAGTTCAAAGTTGGTGTTTATAAACTTGACTCCGACTTATTTCTGTGGGGGAGTTTTGCAGACAGAGTATCTGCTTTGTTGCTGCTCGTGAAGCGACTCTTCATCTGGGAGCTTTGCCTGCAAGATCAGCCTATCTTCCTAGTTATTTCAATAAAGCTTCACGTTCTTTTAAAGACAGTTTTGGGATGATTAAAAAGTCATGCACATGATTAGAGGATGAGAGAGGCAAGAGCAGCAGCATCTGCATTCAAAGTTTCTGGCTGTGTTTGCCTGCAACGCTCCGAAGAACGAAGTTGAGGCAAACGTTAACATTTATTTTTCTTTCTTTCTTTTTTTTTTTTTTTTTCTTTCAGGACTTTGCAGACAATGTTATAAGTAATACAGGGAAACAAAGCAGTCTGTTATAATCTCATCTGGGGTTCTCCTGCGTAGCTTACGCAGAGGGGATTTGTGTGCTATTGTGTAGGTTTGTGTACTTTAGATGCTAAAAATACACGGTTGGTATTGTGTTGCTGCTTGAACACATTATGTATGTATCTGTACAAATAGATGTCGACATAGATAGACAGAAATGTGTTGCATTTAGACACAGGAATCTTGTGGAGGATGTTAGGTGATCAGCAGTATTCTTTTTGCTAGAAACAGGAGTCTGGAAGACAATCACTTCCCTGTTTGAAAATGTAAAAGAATTCATGCCAGCTTTGGTTATTCCCGATTAAATGAAAAAAAAAACCAAAAACCAAAAAACCCAAAACAAACAACAACAAACCCCTTCCAAACCCTCAGATTTCTGAAGTAACTGATCTTTCCTGTTTATAGAATCCGCGTGGGAGAAACTGTAATGAGAGACCGACAAATGTCAGGAAAAGAAAATTCATTAACAGAGACCTGGCTCATGATTCAGAAGGTGAGGGCTTGTTCTCCCCCTAACCTCCCATCCCCCCACCCCCCACTTACTAATGCAGAAAAGCTTTTTGAGAGTTGTTTATTTATTTATTTTAGAGATAATAAATACATTTAGATCAATCTGAATAAACAAGACATGAAAGTTGCATCTATGCAAAACAAACTGGCAAAGGCAGTAAACTGATAAAGTTTTTATTCTTTCCTTGACTTACCCTGTTGCATTTTAGGTACTGTTGCATATGTGGCACGTGGATGTCACGCACTGAGTGAAAGCCTTTGCAGCATCTATCACAAGTCATGGCAGCGCTTGAAATTCAGGGCTTTCCTCATTCCTTCCATCTTGTAACATCCTTTTCACTGGTGTGTGTTCACTGGTGGAACTAGGAGTAAGAATGCCAGTGTGGTATTCTGTTGGTGCTGTCTAGCAGCCTGTTTCTGTTGCTGTGTAACACTGATAGGGTTAAAAATCCTAGGAGATTCAGTTAAGGAAGTCTAGAGTGAACAAAGTTTTGCAGGGCTGAAGATTTGTAACTTAGTCCCATCAATAGCTCTCTCATAATTGTTGCTTTAGAACTGCAGTCTAGCAATAGATGTTAACACTTCTTTAGGTTATAAGGTCAGTATATATGCTGTGCCTACAGGCCTGTATGTAAGACATATAAGAAGATACATAGTGGCCTACAACTTAACTCTATATAAATCTTATCAGGGTGAGGACACATAGATACACTATTCAAAATCCCTATTTATTGTTTGGAAAAGTTTATTCTAGGGTAGATTGAAAAGAAAAAACTTTCTGATTTTCAGTTAAATGATTTCCAAACATGAAAATAAGGTATCAGTCTGCACGATAAATTAATAGTCTTTGTCATTTAAGTGTATGTAAATAGTTATCTGTCAGCATTCATAAAAGAGGAAGCCTCTCTCAAAATACTGTAAATAATAAATAAACCATTTGTCAGTTCAAATATGCTACTTAGTAAACAGAATTTCCAAAAGTAAGTTTCTGAGCTTTGCAAGTAAGCTGAATGCTGCTCTGGTTTATGCCTGTTACAAGCAATTGATTTCAGTGAAATGCAAAGAAAGATGCTGCTGCAAAAAGTCCATGGAGAAAGTGGTTTCACTTTAGAGAAGTACAGTGAGTACAGCATAGAGGAAATAGTGGTGATTCTCAAAACGTAAGGAGAAGTACAAATGATTTCCCATTTCTATTTGCTATTGCAGTATCTTGTGTCTTTATTTCAAAATTTTTATGGGATAGTTATGACTGTACTAATAAAAATACTCGGTTATTGCTCAGGCAGAACTCCTGTTGAAGTCAGAGAGCAGATATTGCAGGAGGAGGCCCAAATTGTATAAGGAGAAATAGTTCACCTGTAAGAAAGATTATCCTTTTTAACTTTTCTATGTATTGCTAAGTGAGCCTTTTGTACTACAAAGCTTGGTTAAGATTTTGGCTATTATTTTAAGAGTTGATAAAATTATACAATAAGTACTTCCTTTTTTATTAATAAGTGTAGAAAAATAATAAGCCAGAAGCCAAAAATACCTAATTTGTCTGTACGTTTGTCTGCTAGCGTAGAATTCACATACATTGTTCTGCAGGAAAAAAATATTTTTGATCATGTTTTAATCTTATGAAGAGATTAAAGGTGTGACTCTTTTATCCATGTCTTCATCTTTCTGCAGAACTCTTTCAAGATCTGAGCCAATTACAGGAGACATGGCTTGCAGAAGGTAAGGGAAAAAACTGCTTATAAAAAGAGGAAAAACAACTCTGGAGGGGGAAAAAAAAAAAAAAAAAGTCCTGAACTTGCTGTCTTAATGTTCAGCCCAATTAATTGAGCTCTAAAAGAGCCACCTCATGTGTCATGCATACATTAGAGCCTCTGATGAGTTTGTCTTTGGGGACTCTGGGGCTGCTCTACCCAGTGTCATCACAAATTACCAGGAGAAATTGCTTCCAGCTCACAATCACATCTGCTTTTGGCAAGAACTAATGCACCAAGACTTCAAGTTCTAAGCCTCTGTTCAGATTTTAATTGCAATTGATCAGGTTTATATTATTGTACCTCGAGAGACTACATACAGCCAGAACTAGGCTTGCTGTTTCCTTTAGAGCAGCACATGTAATTATTTGGTGTTCTGGTGGAGTACTTTTCTGATGGCAGAAATTAGTTTCTCTGGGTTCATCGGGACGGGATGCTTCAAGATTTAAGTGCAAGTGTCTTCTTTCCACCTTGTTCACAACACAGAACAGTAGGTGTGTATGAAATACTTTAAAAGTACTATTTCTTTTTCTTTTGAGAAATGTTTAAATATTTTGCATGTTATTGTTGTCTTCATATTTGTAGTCGTGAGATTGTGTACTGCGTGATTAGAAAACTGACATTGGTCTGTTGTACACCTGCTTATGCTTTTAAGTATTTAAAATAATCTTGCAGAGCACATTCTACTGAAGAGCGAAGGTTTAAGGGCAATAATGTAGAAATATGAATTTAGAGTAGCTGTTGAGATATTAATTTAACAATAACAAAAAATGAGCTGCTGCATTAAGAGAACTTTAACAAAATGCAAGGTAGCTTTCTGCTTGTTGAAGTGTATTTGTTCTCTTCAGCCATATATTTTCTGATTTTTTTTTCCTTTGATATTTAAAGTAGCATTTACTTGAAGCATAAAGATTTTTATGCATTGTCTGTTCTTAATATTTCTGCTTCAAATTTTTATGTAAACTCCTGCATCTGAAATAAACATGATTTTGATGCAAGTTAACATAATCTCTCCAAATTTATCCTGATTTAAATGAATGTGAGTATTCATGTACGTTTTAAGTTTATCATGTGCTGGACTATACACAGCTGTTTATAGAATAAACGGTCTGATTTTTTTTGAAAGGAGGGATACTGGAGTGAAATGTTCACTGTTGGTTTTCATGGAAATTGGCAAATACTGCTGAGGACTACTTGCCTGCATACTGATTCTGTTTTAACAGCTTTATATGTAGTTAGTCAAGTTCTTAACCTATAAGTAAGTTGTGGGTGATTGCATATTTTGCTGACATTTTTATTCTCATAGCATTATTATTAGCATGTGGTTATTCTGTATGTAGTCAAAAAGTCCTCTTTAAATTAATGGAACCGAGAATATATTTTAATGTATTAATATGATCCTTTCCTAATCATTGAAAATAGGATGCCCTGTAGTAAGATCATTTTTTTTTTAGTATAATGATCAGATACAACTGTAACTGTCTTCCTGTGGTAATTTTCCTAAGGATCTCTTTATTTTGTTTCATCTCATTCATTCTAACAAGCCAGAAGTCTGTTAAAATACTTCTCAATAGATAGTATTTTTTGATGGAGAGGAGATATTTTAGTTTGATTTTTTCACTGGCATGGATGGTTTTGTTTCTGAAAATAATTAAATTTCTTTGATCATAAGTCAGAAAAATACAGGCAGATTCATTATGCATGTGCAGATAATAATGTAAGTTTGAAAAATAACATGAAATTTAAAACTCATTTAATAATTTCTGTAGGTACATAAATTACTGTAATAGCAATTTTATTCTGGAGGCACTGCTTATTTTAGACTAGAATGAATTGTTTGAGAACCCTTTTTTCACTTTAGCCGAGTCTGTTTCACTGAATAAATTTAGGTAGAAAGAAACCCGTGCCTAGTCCTGTGTTAGCTAGGTTGAGGAACCTTTATAAAAGCACATAGCATCACCTGGTAAGTACTTAGAAATGAAAAAAAAAAAAACCCAAAAGCAAAAGTTGCCTTTTGTCTATCCGAGGCTAATAAAGCTAAATAATGTTATCTTTTTCAACAGCATATTGCAACTAATCAGTACAGATTTTTCAGTGTTCTAGAAATACTTAAAGAAGTCTATGTGTTTCAGGCCATGCCACAGTTTTAGCTGTTCCATAAACCAGAAACTTTGTACAGCTTTTCTGAAGTCTAGACTAAAACTGAACTAAAAAATCAAGATGAGAAAACCAAATATTGGGCTATTAACTGGATCCCAAATTTTTATTAAACAAACCCACCCCAAACAACTTTTGGTAGTCCTTATAATATACTAGTGTTTGAAAATATTGTAATTCTGCTCAAATGTCTATATGTATGAGCTTAGCCAGGAAACAGATTTTTAAATCAGACTTGTTTACCCATTGCTAGAGGTGTCCATTTATGTTCTGCTGGACCTTCACAGGCTAGAAGTCTGCCAATTTGGCAGCATCAGTAATGTTTACATATTTCTTTTCATAATCTCTGGAGCCAGGGAAATGACCATGAAATTTTAAAACATCTTGACCCTTTTAAAGAAAAGCAGTGGCAGCTGACCAGGTTTCTCCCATGAGTTCAGATCCCCACTGGGAAGTAACCAGGTCAAAAATCTACTTATTAGTTAGAAAGTGAGTTCCATTTTATGACGCACAAAAAAAAAAAATGCCTGTGGATTTTTTTTGTTGTTTTGCTTTTTCCGAAGCTGTCCTTAGTACATCACATATTTTGGCCTGGAGATTTTACAGTAAGTGTCACCTGTGACAGGTTGGTGGTAAACAGTAAAGAGAAATTTCTTTTCCCGTGGAAAATGGTGGGAGGTTCACGTGTTAAAGAATTAATCCAAAATGTAAACAATTCTTTAATATTTTATTACTCCATAATTGAGCTGAATACTAGTTACAGAAAGCTTACAAATGCATTCCATTAGCTGAACATTAGATCTTTATGAAAATGAGCTTTGCTCATAGTATTAACTATGTATAAAATGATTTAAATTATTATGATGTAAAACTTACAACTTACTCTGAATAAAGTTCTCTCATGTCAATTGTTATGCAGGATGGGAGATAGATTGTAACTGTTTCCTGATGCCAGAAATTGAAAGTGGGAAACCTTTAATAATTGTTTCAACCTTCAAAACTGAAAGGAAATAGTTAAAATTTACTATTGCTAAGCAAGGCATATATTATTCAGATATTCTTTTTTGTCTTATATTTAAATAACTTGATGGCAACATTTTGTCATGATAGTATTATAAAACTACTTTATTGATTCCGTATATTCGGAATCAGATTGGTTTTGGCAGATAGTAATCATTCAGTGACTTGAACAAAAATGGTTCAAATATTAATCTAGTGTTATCTCGTCATGATAGCTGTTACTTCTTATTCTGGCATAAATTGAAGAGAGAAAACAAATTCTTAGTGAGTGTCTCCTTTCCATGGTGAAAGCATTTGGTTTTGGAATAATAACAAATTAACAAAAAACCAGATTTTTATTTAAAATTACTCCTTCGGGTACTAGTTTCTCCCACAGCTTGTTAAAGATAATATAAAAGGCATTGGAAGCAAAGACAAATATTAAAATTATGCACTAGATCCGATTTTTAGAGCAAGAGATAATACACTTTTCAGATGGTACTAAACCGGAAAATAAAATACAATGTTCTTTGGGTGACTTGAAAAAAGAGAAAAAGATTAAGTTGAAATAATAGCCCCAGATTAATGGGTTCATGCCTCTACTGCAGCTTAGCTAGGATGGCTGCTACAAGCTACCAATATTTAAGAGCCAGTTTTGATATCTGAAAGTAAGTTATTTCTCTCAAATTATTAATACCCAGATTTGGAATGAACTTTGGGAAATAAGTTTCTGTCCTCTGTTCTCCTATTGTAAAGGGTGCTCCAGTGTCACAGTGATGCACAGCTAGTGTTGCCTTTTAGTTTATTTCTTAAATGAGGAGGTATGAAAATAAGTAGTTTCTAGTTCTCAAAGGATAGTCTTTAAGGAAAGAAAGTACTAGATCTTCAAATAGTAGTCTAGTTAGAATGACTTCATTTAAATCAGCGAAGATACATAGCAGCTTACTTTGGCTAACTAGCTTTCTTCTGCCAAAAAAAAGTTCTAAAATTTACTCAGTAAAAGACAAATGCTATGTAGCCATACTCAAGAACTACCCACATTTTTATAGGAGCAAAAATAGTCAAGAAATTATAATTTCATACCTCCGTGGCTGAAATCTGTCCATCTCAGGATGGACAGATGCTCTAAATGAAAAGATTTTAATTTCAAAATTTTTAATACAGAAAAAGAGGAAAGTTATATTGGGCAAAAGAGGGGGAAATAGTGTTCTTTTAAAAAGAAATCCAAAAGAAATAAACCCACCAGAAATCTACAAGTCTGAAGGTCTGTAGTAATACATTTTTTAAAATGTTTTTCTTGTTTGCTGGAAAAGTAAATGCCTTTTAATCAAAATAATACTTTTCAAAGGCATAGTGGGTTTGTGAACCATGAGGGAGATAGCAAAATGTTAAATGTGAATGTTCCTTTTAAGCTAACTTTTTTTCTCATTTTTAGTATAGCAGCAAATGAAGAGCAGATTCTGCAAACACATCTTCATATTCCTAGGGATTATTCACATAAGGAAGAATTTTGAGATCTGGAGCTAGTTTTTGAACTGCATTTTAGTGTATTAGTCAGAGCTTCTCACGTTATGTAAAGAGGGGTTTGGGTTGTTTTGACAGCAAATCCAATGCCTATGGGAAATAATATTTTTTGCCATCTTGAAATTTGTCACTGTTTGCCTCCTGAATGCTCCTTTGTTAGAAGCAGTTGTTCCCGTGGAAAAAAAAATCAAAACCAACAAAAAAACCCCAACCAACCCAACAAAACAAACCCAACAACAACAAAACAGCCAACCCTCTCCCTCCCCTCTCAGTCTCTTTCAGGAATGCTTAAAATTTATACAATCTCTCACATATTTAGAAGTGACAATGAATCAAAGAAAACTCAGTAGACTCATTACTTTTGAGGCCCAAAGTCTTATTTTAGCCAAAGCCAAAATACTACTGTTCATATATAATTTCCGGTCTATTTTGATTTCTTTTGCCACTGAATAAATGGATTGACATTTTAAAGGGAATTGCTCTTAATTCTAAAAGTGAAGTGTGAGGTCAGAGAGCACAGTACCACAGGAAGTGTTCTGCTACCCAAAATAAAGTTTTAAATGAAGTGAGGAAGTTTGCTGCTTCTTGTTTTTCTGGAAAGTTTCCATTTTTTAACAGGAACACCTTTCCCTGGAGTGCAGCTGAGCTTTTAGAAATGGATTGTGACTGGGAGAAGGAAGAGTTAAATTTAAGCCCTTTATAGTTCGCTTAACTTTTCATTTATTAAATAACGTTCCTCAGCAGGTCTGTGCTTCATCTTGAGACAAAGCAGTGAAATCAGTGTGTTTATGCCTAAAGTTCAAGTTTACTTTGCTGTAGCTTTCTGGAAGGGCGTGACATGAAAAGCTTGTGGTTGGGGCCACATGGTTCATGCTGGACTGTGTTTTTGTGAATGGAGGCAGAACTCCAGTTCTGACTGCTTGTCTTGAGGAATTGCTTCGGAGATCAGCTGTCTCATTCACTGGCAGAAAGAATGACTCATACATCTTCTGCCTTGTTTGGCTCCAGGTCATTGTTACAGTGGATGGAGCTGGTTTTAATTAAATATTAACTCCTTTTGTCCTGGGTGCTTGTTAATGGGGACTTTTTATTTTTGTTTACTTGCAATGAAATCAAGCTAACAGGCCCAAGTGCTGAATTTATTTTATTTTATTTTTTTCAAAATTGCTTTCCTTTTGCAGAATGAGCCATCGGTTCAGTTTTTTAAAGGCTTTTTAAAGCTCTAAAAACTACAAACAAGCCTTAAGTATTTTTGTGCTCAGAATGTTTGCTTTTGGCAAACTGATTTTAACTCAGTAGATAGTGAAACTGTAAAATCTGAACTGATAACATCCTCAAGATCGTCGTTAACATTTCTGTATGCTTCCCAAATCCTCTTGAGACATTATAGCTATAATCAGAAGAGAAAGAAAACTTTTGGTAATAACCTAGGCTGAGCAGGATAGTTTATGCTGCAGATGTTGTCTGCTTCAGGAGTCTGAGACTTGATGTCTCTGAATGTGCAATGAACTAATGTAGCTGCTTCTGCTATTAGCAGTAAAAGCCACGTGCTTAATATCCTTCGAAACCTTTTATTAGTCTTTTGGAATATACTTGCCTTCTCAAACCTCCATAATTAAGTAGCTCAGGGAAATAATCTCACTCAGTTAAATGATCATTTCAGATATCTTTTGCTATTTTCCTCTGAATGGCAGAAAAAGAAAAAAAAAAAGTTTTTATGATTTATGCATTGTGTCTTGTGTTGAGTATGTTAACAGAAGACCGATGAAGATTTTATGGCAGCTTTGCTGAATTGCAGTATTTGTGAATAAAATAAAAGAGGAAATGAATGGCACATGTATATAAGCGTGCAGACAGTTGCAACACTCCAAGTTATGTTTTCCTTTCAGACATTTGAAGTGTCTTTACCTGTCTGTGTAACAAAGTCTGCCTGTAATTATCCAAACTCAAAGTACAAAAGCCCTCTTCCCTTTGAGTAATGGGATCATGTATCCCAATGATTTGCCCTCTCACAGCAAGATGCTGATGGAAGAAGTCTGTATATTGGACTGATGATGGTTGCTTGTGTTTCTGCAGTGTGATCATCTGGGAGTTTCAGTTCTGCTAGTTTAAAAATATCAGGGTAAATGAAGGAATAATTTAAGTTTGAATTCCAGTTAACAGTTAGCAGGTCCTTCCCCCCCCCCTTTTTTTTTTCTTTGTATAGACTTGTGGGCTCGTTTCTAAGGTACTGATGCTTCTAAAATTAGATTCCAGTAGGAAGTGTATGTTCCTGGATTGAACATTTTGGATGTTGTTATTTGTTTTGTTTATATTTGGCAGGGTTTTAAACACTTCTTAACTTGCTCTATTCCTTTTCCTACAGAATACTTAAAGGCTATGTCAATATTGTTTTTAAAATATGTTTTGACAGTGTAGTCTCCACGTATTTCTAGAGTACTGATAAAGTGATGCACCTTGTTCTCTATTAAATATGCCTTTATAAATTTGGGGGATCCATGAATGAAGTATTTTTTTCTTGTTTACTCCAGAACAAATCAGGTGTAATGACAATATCTCTGAAATAATACACTGTTTTTCCATGACAATTCCATCAGATGTATTTTATTTTTTCTTACGCTTTGGCTGGAAGAAAATGGACCTTATTTTCTCATATATACATATATCTCTACAAGAGATTTGTTCTGGAGTAAGTCAAGTTAAACTGAAAGAACCAGAATAAAAAATTGGTGAAGCAGTCTGGTACGCATAGTATGCTCTAGAAAGTTATTTAAGATTGCTGTCCCAGTACCGCAATCATTAAATGTAGCCTCCTGATTTCAACAGGAGGGTTTTTGTTTTCTATAACCTTTTTCAGGTACTCCAGATTCACGAATTAACATATATATCTCTATGTATAAAAAAACGCAGGTTCATGTATATATATATATAAAAAAAGGAGTCATATTAACTTCCTTGCTGTATTTGAAATGATAGATGGATTAATAAAAATTTATGGCATGTGTCTTCTGTAAACAAGTTACTTGATACAGTTGCTTTAGCTCTGAATGTACTTGCAAACCCTTCAAAAACAATTGGAAATGTAAGAAATCCTTAGGAACTGATACTTAAGTAGGATACCTTGATTTCATAATTGGATTCTTCTGCAATAGTGAAGCATTTGGCATTTTTAAAAGGAAAATGCCTAATATTCGCATGCAGCGAATTACATGAAATGTCAGAATTTTCTGTGTGTTATTATTTGGGCTCATATTGTCCTGATTGCCTTTTTTGGTAAAACTCCTGTAGTTTCTCTGGATGAAAGAGAAATTTAATGCATCAAAAATGCTGGGAATATTTGGTAAAATATGTGTTTTGTACAGCTTCAAACGGGAAGTTAACATGTCCTCAGAGGTACTGTTTTCTTCTAAATGGATAGGTAACTGTAATTGTGGTTTTGTGGGTTTTTTTGTTGTTTTGTTTTGTTTTGGGGTTTTTTTTAGTGTTTGTTTGTTTTGTTTTTTTAATTTTTATTTTTATTAAAAAACTCCCAAGAACAAACAACAAAGCAATGCTACCTGTGCTTTTTTTCTTTTTTTTTTAGGGTAATGCTGATCACATTTCATGCATTTATCTTACTCACACTTCTTTTCAAATCTGTGTTTGCAGATTTCCCAAGGTCACTTGTTCTTAAGGGGTATTTTCTGCAATTAAGACAGTAGGACTTTAAACGTTTATTTTAAAACCAAGAGCAAATACATTTTTTTTTTTTTGGTATAATGAGCCTGATTCTGAACTCTTTACCTAGGGAAAAAAACCTCTCAGTTAAGTCACTAGAAATATTTCCTGAGTAAGGAGTGGATATCTGATCCATGAAGAGTACTGTAGTGCACATTCAAAATAATTGTGAGTAATAATAATTAAATACGTATTTTTAATTCAAACAGATTCTGTTAAAACTGGTATCAGTTGCACATCTATAAAGGGGAATGTATGCTTCCTAAACTAGAAAGTGTTCTGAAAGGCATTAGTTACATTTTATCATTTAACATATTTAATGGTTTGCGAGTCACAGTTTCGTTAAGTGATTATATAACCAGTATTTACCTCTCAGATCTTGTTAGGTAACCAGATCTTGGCAGATCTTAACTTTTAATTAAGATTATATGAATTATTTGCTTGTCTTTAGACAAGAACTATGTAAATTAAAATGTTTTCAAATGGATGACTTTATGCAGCTTTGCTGTTACAATTCCAGTTAGTTTATGTAGAGGTAAAGATGACAAAGTTCAGAGATGATAAGCTGGATCTCTCTCGGGATGTACCCAGAACCAGTTTTGCTCCGAGGATGCTGCTTCTCAGCGTAAAGTTCTTCAATTATTTGAATGTATTCACCTATATAATACACATTCAGTGGTATTTCAGCTTAAATGGTTTAATGAGTCTACAACATAGTATAAGAGATGGCTAATGTCTTAGATCTACAACGAAAAGGAACTGTGGTACCACACATGCAAAATTATGTATCAGCCGACTGCGAAACAATTGTATTTTATAGCTCAGGTTTGTGATGAAAGCTTCCTAAAGCAAAAATGATCTTACAGAAAGTGAATAGTTAATAATGAATCTTGCTTTACGTAGTTTTTTGGGGGTTTTTTGGTTTTTTTTTCCCCTGTGTCTGAAATGTCATTGAACCAGGGATTCTGTGGTCTGGTGAAGTAGTTCTGTTTGAGTATTTAAAACAATAACAAAAAACCCCTACTGTGTTGGCTGACTGCCATGAAAATTTGGAATTGCTTTTAAGTAAGCCAAAAGTGTGGTAGTTTGGGGTTAAAGATGCCTAAGTGTTAAACACTAGGATTTCATTTTATGCAGATATTTTAAAAATGAGCACTGATGGATTTTACCAGTGGCATGGTAGGTCCAGACCCTCATTCATGGAGTGAGGGGGGGCCAGTGCCAGTGTCAGCCTTCACATCCTCCCATCCTTGTCACTCTGTGCTGGGACTGCTCTGGACTTGCACTACATGGCACAGCTTCACCCCAGAGTGATTATATGATATTAAAATGATGCACTTAGCTAATTTTCATACTCAACAATGAGAAAAAAAAAAGTCCTAGTTTTAATCTTTGCTGAGCTTCAAATTAAGCACAAGAGTTTGTTTATGCTTTAATGCCTTCTTTTAATTCTTTCTTTGTTTTTGTTTGTTTGTTTGTTTGTTGTTTTTGTTTTCCTTTCTTCAGCTCAGGTACCTGACAATGACGAGCAGTTTGTGCCAGACTATCAGGCTGAAAGTTGTAAGTATAGTATGAATAATCACTTTCTTAAAAATACTCATTTGTGTATTTATACTTGGGTCTTCATATTTGTTATTTATTGAGTCATCTGTGGTCATGTGATAGCTCCTTTTGCCGATCGGTGACATCAGCGGGATGAATAGATAAAGCAAGTGGCATTTTGATGTGCAGCCAGTAGAAGGGCTGAAGGTGTAATCTTTAGCAGGGGACCTTCTTCTGTTATTCCCACCCCACAGCCCCAGAGAAGCAAGGAAAAGCTCAGGTTCTGGAGGTGGAGGGAGTTTGTGTGTTGGGCTGGTACAGATGCTGTGGGACATAGGAGGCAGCTCTGCTGAGCAGAAATCAGGCTGCTCAGTTATTTATACACCTTTTGTGTATAAATAACTAAAAAAATTCTTCATATAATCAATCAAATAAAATCACCGCTGAAGCATTTTTAAGCCATCTTAACATGTAGCATTTTGTTGCTCATAAAAAAAATTCCCTTTGAATTAGTGGGAGGGGGCAGGAGTTCCATTAAACTGTATGCTTTGCATTGTTTGGCACTTTACTTAACATGTGCCCAAACTTACTTTTTTTTTTTTAGCCTGTACCCCTCAAATCTTGCCTTTACCTGCTAAAGTGTTACTAAAGTGATCCCCTTTGCTGTACCTGCTGTTCTGTGGTTTTGGAAGGCTGAAATGGCAGTGTAAAGAAATGGCATGGGAAATGTTATCTGACAAAGTCACATACTTCTTTGAGGTTCTTTATGCATCTTTCTTCCTCATGGCTAGGCTTCTCTGCGTCATCAGAGGTCTCTTTTAAATCTGCTGATTGTAGCAGAGCTCATGGTAGTTTTTCTGTTTTGTTAATAACTTAAATAATTTATCCTATCAGAGTGAATTACTTCACTAAACCAGATAGGTGTTAAATACAGCATTCATGTACTGAAATGTTAGGATTTAAATCAGGGAAATTAGAAAGAATTGCATAAAAATAGTCTTTAACACCAAAAAACCAATTAAGACTTCTTGAGATTTCTTATAAATCTTTTAGAGGATTTTTTCCAGTTATTTAGAAACTGTTCTATGAAGAACTGGGGGGAGTTTGTTCCGATAATGGACTCTGATAATGTACCTGCACAGCAGCAATTTATTTTTGTTTTTCTCTAGAAGTTTCTGTACATATACCAAAAAACAATCATGGTTATTGTTAAACTTATAAAGTTGCCCTTTGTAAGAGGTTGTTTTGGTGTTTTTTTTCCACATCTGTCTTCAAAAGCTTCTGTTTGTTTTTGTTTTGTTTTGTTTTAATAAAATTATAATATGAATTCCAAAACTATTCTGTAAGTTGAAAATCAGATACATTATCCTACATATAGAACTGTGTCCAAATATAGTCAGGTATGCATACATCCTTTGTGTAAGAGTACAAAGTTCAGTTAGGGCTTCTATTAACCCACAATTATTGTTACACAACAAGTCAATGATTCTTGGAAAATAATTTGTGAACTGTGAATGAAAAGCCCCATTGAAGCTGGTCACTGCTTTTGATGATAAAGGAATTCTCCTAATATGGCTATTTTATTAATGCTGTTGTATTTCAAAGTTCCTTAGGCACAGCTTACACAGTATTATCAAAGGCACATTTATTTCTTCATTTCAGTTGGTTTCTTTATCTTAAGTAAAGGTCAGGAGAGCTTCCTGGAGAGTTACTCTGGCAAAGGTTATTGAGTTTCAGACATATACTTGGATATAATGTATGTAGCTTTGGGCTCTGCAAAACAGGAGTGGAGATCAACATAACCAAAGCCATGGGGAAATTACTACTGCAGGAGTAGCACAATTGTGACTCTTTTCTCTCGGATCCAAACCTGCCTTCAGAAGACCAAACATACGAAAACATCACATATATGTCACCAGAAGACAGCAGAGGAGATCAGATACAAATAATTTTACAA